>DWEI01000689.1:0-20078 GCA_018245875.1 Mysoria ambigua
CCACGATTCACCAGTCACGTTTACATCCCACTATGTAATAGGTAGTGAGCCTATTGCCATGCATCGGGCATATATCCAGACTCCGAACCACTAGTGGAAATTCTAAATTAGAAAATTTTGTAGTGGTCGACCCGGGAATCGGACCTGGGACCTCCCGATCGGCAGTCGCACTTGCAACCAACACGACCAACGAGGCAACCAACCTTAATAGTAGGTAATGCTAATATTAAGATTTGAGATAGCGACCATAGAAGATTTGAGAGGGAGAAGCGGAGAAAGGAAAGTATACATGCCGTCTGTGTGGCGGGACACAGGAGTGGCTGATCGTGGCATGGCCGGCACATGGTGGCGTGGCCGCGCGCCCTGTCTGTCTAAGATACTGTACGGAGACGTGCTTCCTGCTTTAGTCTAAAGGAGTGACATACGTGTATTACTTCGCTTTACGGGTGATTAGTGGCCAAATTTATATAAGTCACATGAAATAGCTACGTGCTCAGAGACACAGCGGGTACCGTTTAGATTCCAATCTAATTGTGGTCAGATAAATCTGTCGAGGCTACCGAGAGATCTCACGTGAATATCATTTGCGTTTAAATGATATGATAAAACCAGATGGTGTGGGGTTTTCTGGTCAGTTAATGGTTAAAATGTGACATTTTAAACAAAATATATTCTTATTACTGTTAATAAAATGCAAGTAGTTTTTAAATACCTACAAGCTTATCAATTGTAAATACATTTAAAGATATCATGAAGTTCAAGTGAGATCCAGCGGGTTAGGTACCTAAAGGAGAATAAATCGGTGCAATTTTTCGTGAGAAGTCAAAATTCAGCGCGCGGCGCGGCCGGGGCGGGCCGCAATCTAAACGTCAACACAGATTTGGATTTATGCCCTTGGTGCAATTTATTGTCTCTCTTCAATTCAACCATTTATATTACAAATACGAAACCAGCCCCGCCTGGACCTACGTCTGCTATTTCTACATTACAATCTTCGACAATCAGAGCCATAACAAAGTAAAAAAGCAACGTAGACTGGTTAACGATAAACTCTATATATCTTGAAGTTAGCGTACGGCGGTAACGTCACCGGAAGAGTATTTCGTCGAAGCCGCCCGATCGCTCGTGAACCGCGTTCCACTTGTGTACATATAGTATGTGCACTGTAATTATCTCCAATCGATACGCGTCAGCACGAAATAGCTGCGACAGGTAGCTGGGGAGCCGATGCCCCGTTTAGTTGTTATGAACCAAGAGCCGAACACCCAACATTCGCGAGGATATCTGCTTGCAGCTCAGCTCCAATCACGGCCTCAGCGCACAGTCCGATGCAGTACGTCACTTATCATCGTGCATTTATTTACGCTCGAGGAACAAAACTATTATTTTTCTAATTAACAACTTTAAGAATCAAGTTACCACACACAATAACTACTTAACAAAACGCACCACTGGGAAACACAAACGGAGTGGAAAATCTCTCATCAAAACGAACCTCGCCGTTAAACTTTGCGCCTCGATAACATTTAAGTCACGTAGAGGTGTCGCAAATTCGCTGGGATCCCTTTAGCAAACAAATGACTGCGCGCCCGGATTAGGGTGACGATTTAAAAGGAGACGAGCGCACTGGAGAGCTCCGCCTCGCGCCTTCAATTTGTTACAATTACTGGCGCAGCGTTTCGAGCAAACCAACATTGAATCTAAACTCTGCGATAAATGATTCCTTCCCCTCCGTTTCTCGACGCGTATTATATTTGACTTAATGAGTTCCACTTGCGCATGTGGGAAAATAAAACACATTATAATGAATCATTTGCGTTCTGCGTTCCCTTAACTCGAGAACGCATCTATCTTATGTTTCCTTGCGAAAGATAAAAGTATCATATTCATACATTAAGGGTACCGCCAGTTACGATCGGGGTTGCCGCTGCCATCCGAGAGCTGTTTAGCACATTTTAGATTTGTGTCTTTTAACAAATATAATTAAACGGGTAAAATAATATTCTAGTCAGAAAATCATCAAACTCAGCTTAAATATGCGTTAATCTAAACCAGTACACGAATGTTTCCCACTGTTTAAAAAACAAATTTTAAATGCTACACTCAGAGCTTCACTCTCCATTAACATACGAAATTTTATTCCTCAAACCTTCTGGAAACAGAAATTATCTGGGAAATTAAATGTCTCGGTACGTCGACAACCATAATGAGCATCGTTGATACATCTCGACGTTTTCCTCCGTATTCCACCTGTTATTAGGGCGCCTCTCATTTACATGCTCGTATTTCCACGTAATTACGACAGACAGAGCTCAGAGTGGATTGTTAAGTTTCCACCTCAGGAAACACTGCGTTACCTCTATAACGCTTTATGTTATAACGCACATCGAGTAGCCCTCGTGTTACCTGCGTGTCTTAGGAGCTCGGCGGAACGAATCAATTGTTGTCAGAACATTTATTAGTGGAGTAAAGTAATCAACGCCGAACACACCCGCCTGTTTGAACATATCATGCAACTGATTAAACGGACGAAAACTCGGTTGAAAATGTTCGTTAGCGAGCGTTAAGGGCAATCGAGGGGGGGTGGGGTGGGGGGTGGGTTGTCACCAGCGGGGCGTTTTCCATTTCACGCTCCGTTCGGCGCTGATGACACCGCATTCCGGCGAGCAAATGGCTCGACAAATGAAGTGGGGGCGCAGTCGCAGACACGCCCCGACACGTCATAACTGTCACTTCGAGTATGGGGAGACTTCGCTCCCGTTTCGGTGAAAGCCTTTGTGCTGATAAATTGATTCGATTTAACACCGATGTCATTTTGAATCGTCGGTAATTGCGCCCCTGTGCCGTCCTAAGTCGATATATCAATGCTGTATCTACCGTCACAAGAATACCTGCCTACCGTTTGACGCTCGCGCGCACTGCGCCGTCTTCTTTATGACAATGTAAAGTTTAATTGTGGTGACGGAGGGAAATTAAAACTACATTGTTACAAATATCATTTTTGTTGTTGAAAAGTGTCATTAAAAAGTCAGTCGCTTGCTTATTTTAATAACTGGCTGCAGTCACTTACGCAGCGATAAAAGTAAGAAACTATGTAAGTAATCATACGTTATTACCGGATCGCGGGCGACTTTTTCTTACTACGGCTGTATAAATTGCGCGTACACTACATTTACTGACAGAGCACACGGCCCGATAAAGCGACGCCCGTGGGCCGCGCGGCGCGCTGGGGCCGATCGGACACACGACGCCGTCACGCCGGTCCGGCGACGATCACCGCTGGCTGTCCATCACTCCGTCGCGCGGAGCGGCGCGACGAGTGTCCGCCGGCTCGCGCCGTGCGGCCGTCCGCTGCAAAAAGCCAGTCATTGTCCAGCTGAACTGGCTATTAGCAACTCAGTACGCGTGCTTCTGTTGGTACGTTGTTCTAGGAACTCGTTTCTATGATTGCTCGTTGCCGCGTATTGATACCGTGGTAATAGGTTTCTGATGATATGTGGACATCTCTTTTTACATGTTTAGTATTATACTGGCAGCTTTCTTGTTTAATAGTTATCGATTGTTACGTTATAGGATCGGCACAAGTTTTTGAAATTCAATTATAGCCCGATATATTACAATGTACAGTTTGACATTTATGTAGTCTCCGCACAGCTAATGGCGGTCAATAATACCATATAATTAATCTGACAATATTAAATTCGGTTTATATTATTTAAACAAAATCCATGTGTCTATCGTTATAAGGCATAAATTACAATGCGAAGTGAGAGACCGAATAAAAAAGTATAATTCGAAAGGCTATTGAAGTATCTTGTCACACAAACATTTCTTAATGCTCGTCGAAGGTGCTGCTATAATCGATTTAAATCCCGGCGGGCGGCGGCGCCCGCGCCGCACATCACTAGCAGGTGCACGCTACGACAATTCTAAACGGCGCGCGACTATATCATTCGTTCGTTTTGTACTATTAGTGACGCTCCGGTCTATTGCATTCCAATAGCGTCGGTGCCTCGCGTGATCGAGCCTCCATTCCATACGGCTGTACATGGACGTAGTGCCCACGCAGCCACGCCGTAAGAATAAAACAGGTGAGGTGTTTAAATTTGTTTTGGCATTTCGTATGTAACTTTCATGCAATGCTATTGATATTTATGGTCGAAATCCGAATTGTAAATGATTTACAACAGATTTAGTTTGTCTGATCGAGAGGTCCTGAGTATCAATCCCGGATCAGGTAGGTACCATCTGGACATGGGCGTGAGCTAATTGCCAAACGTCGGGCACAAAACCATAGTCCGAGCTACTAGTAGGACTTTGAAAATGTAGAACATCGGATAGCACCTGACTCGGACACCGAACTCCTGGCTTCCTCCATAATATTTTGTAGGGCGTGTGAAGTGTGCCGGTCCGCGAGAGCTGCGAGGCTACAGCTCACACTAAGGCTCGCAGGAGATGACGAACACACTCAGATCCTAGGCAGAATATTCGTTCAACGTATAGACATCGGCGTCAGTCGGCGCCCAATCGTGGGCCCATATTGAGGCAGGACGGCATCGACACCCATGCGTCTATTGACTACATAAAACAAGAAGTGAACAAGAATGTCAAAATTGTGTACCGTTTTTTAAAACTCTTTTCAAATTACAAATTTAAAAGTACGACCTACACTGTATTATTGCAAACGTAGGTATCTTTGTTGTGACGAATATGTATAGTTAGGAGCTAATTGGGTGCCTTGACATTAAATTTAATAAATATAAAAAATGGAGTTCTAATTAAAATGGAGATCAAATTTAATAATATTCAAAAAAGAAACGATTTGGCAAGTGAAGCGTCCATATTAACCATATTATTATTAACCATAAGAACCACGTGTATGAATTTCTCGGCGACGAAGTAAAATGACCATAACACTTAGCCGTCGCTCGAATAACGCAGGTGCGCCATACACGTGCATTGTTTCATTTCACGAAAAAATGCTAATATGTCATATTAATAATTTATAATTATAATTTGTATTTTATGAAATCATAAAACTCCAAGTGTTCCGTGAATTGTTTTTTAAATCACTATGAAAAATACATGATATCTCAATTTAAAGCAATTATATAACATTTAATTAAAATTCTTTAAAATTTGATGATTCAAATGTAAAAAAAAATGTTTTTAATGGATAATAGTATTTTTAGATGTTATCATAAGTTTATAAATCCACGGTCTAATGCCTTCCACATTGTTTGTACAATGCAGAACTATTAATTAATTTAAAATTTAATATTCACCGCGCAAGGTGTAACAATGATAAATGATAATATGTAACAGTCGCTCAAAATTGTTTTTTACTCACTGTGATGTACGTATTATCTTTATTAATCTTTCCTATTTCATTTAATTGTACTTATTAAATTTAAGCGTCAATATTACAAACGCTGTGTTCACACGTAATTGTGTGGACAGGACCTTTATGTTTGTACTTTTTCTATGTCTATACTGCGTCGGCGAACTTAACCACGTTGAGCTTCCCATATAATTAAGAGGCAGGTCTAGTGCACGACATGTTACAGCGTTTTGAAGTAATATAGAGGAACATTACATCTCGGCATTGTATCTGGTTTTCAGCACTACTTGAACTATCTTTATTTATTGAGTACTTGTACCTCATATATTTTAGGATCATAGTATATATAGATACCTATCATTTTGTTAACTTAAACATAGAGTGATAAAATCTTTCATAGACTAGAATTACTTTACGTTGAGTATTGATTTTATGTTGAGTGTTTTTACTTATTTATAGAGCTGAATCGAGCGTTAATTAAATGTGGCCGGGTCTATATATTTGTAGCTCTGCCGGCCGCGCCGGACGCGCCGCGCTCGCGACTGGCTACTTCAAGGTCACGAGCGATTGCAACCAGCGACTCGCTTGTCTAAAGTCGCACGAAGCTTTTGCTCGTGAGCTGCGCTGCGCTTGCTTCCTCTTACTCGGCCGTATCGCTTGTAATGTGTAGCGCATTTATATTTGGAAACGCATAGTAATAGTAATATAGTAGTCTGTCTACCCTCTAAAGGACTTCGCGTGATGATATGATTATAGCATTGTTAGGAAAATTCTAAAAAAGTAGGTAAATTGTAAATATTAGTTAAAAACCATAACTTGTGTTTACATGTGTTTAGAGTTTATTTGAATATACGAAGAACTCATTCGTCATAGTAATAAAACAGTGAACGCCGTACCACTCACGAAAATTCTTTATCCGATTTGTCACGCAGACTGCATACAGGTGCAGCTAAATGTATCGTGACGCCATAAGCCTCCCCTCCGCGCGAACACGTGAGGAAAACTAACGCGATCTCACGAGCCGCTGCGCCGGGCCGCCGAGCCGCGCGACCGTGCGTACCTACAGATTTGTTTATGATGTCCAAATGACAATTGATGCGGCAGTAGGCATGTGAAAATACTCACATCAAGTTTCACAACGACATTGATGTCCCTGATTTTACAGAATTTTGTCACGGAAGAGGCAAATGTACTTACCACACACTTAGCGGTGTATTCGTTGGTGTCTACAGTTTATGGGCGGATTTTGGAGGAGTTTCGGTCAAATAGAAGCGTATGAAATATCGACCGAATGATTATTTCTGAAGTGTAAGTATGTGTTTTTCAAACCAAAGCAACACGACAAGCCGCTGGCGTACGCACGCACAGCGCGGGGTGTAGTTTGCCAGGTAACGTCGTTACTACCATTGTTTCTCATATAATGTTAGATGATAATCGGCGCTAGCAGATGCACTGCTAGCAGATACCGTGGCACATCATTCCCAAAGTGGGGATGGTTTGTCACATTACTTCATTAATATCCCTTACAATGTATGAATTTAAACAACGAGAGCAGTTACATATTCATTTGTTAACAATCACTTTAATTCCCACCAATAATATTGTTGTACCGTCTTGTGGCGACATCTATTCTATTTTGGTGGTAAAAAATTACATGTGTATTTTATTTCCTTTGTTTTTTTAGCGTTGTGCCTCGATTTATATAGTAGCGAGGGGAATGTTAGGATGCTGACAATATTGTTGTTTTATCATTTTCCAGCTCGCTGCGCCAACCCACCGAATACTCTTTGGCGTTTTGGGGGCATACCCCAACATTAAGCGAAGAGCGTTACAGTCAGCCAAACTACTGTGAATTTCACCAGTATCATACTATATTTCATTTGAAATCAAAGCGCAGTGCATTATTTTGATTGTTTTTACAAATATTAAAAGGTAGAAAGAAACAATAAAATTGTATTCACACAAATATAACTAATGTTTAATGCGTATTACATTACATGTTCTAAAAACATGCTGTAATCCGCACTTTTATTAGCACGTGTGATGGCCAGTGTGGAGACTGCGCGACTCGCGAGCGCGCGCGGCGACAATCGCGACATATTGGCTCCTTTTGTTGTGGACTGTGGCGGCTCCTGTCTCGCTTTCGTACATGTATTAGTTTAGTGACGTCACGGGTTCAGATTTTATATCGTAGAATTATGTCTTATTGCATGGGTTTGAAATATAACATTACGCCTCTAAACCTGAATATTGAGCATTATCGATAGGTACTTTAGTCGTATCGTTTTATCCCTTACCTGATAAGTTAAAGGGAGCAATCTAGTGCACTCCCACGTACCAGCAGCTACGTTGTCGTCCCCTAAGGAATAGCTAGTGAACCTAAGACCACATAAGATAAATCCTATTAGAAATTTTAACTCGACTACTAAAAATTTTAACTGGAAAATATAAGTCAAATAGTACAACAGCACCCGACGAGGGAAACAAACCCCGGGTCTTAGGTTCAGTAGCCGCGCAACTACACGACCGACAAAGAGTCATAAATTATTTTAAGAAGATCCGCTGTACAAACATGCCACTTCCGATCAATAAGTTGCGAAAGGTCAAACAATTTAATAGTGTCTTTTTATTGGAGGATGGGCATGAAACAAACCCTTCTTACATCGGGAGTAACAGAAAATTCGCATCAATTAAAAACCAAATGCTAGCTATAAATGTAAAGAAAGCGAAAACATCATTCTAACCGGTCGCTTAAATTCGAGATTACGAAATGCGCAATCTGTTCAAAGTGTAACGAATCACTCTTTAAGCATGAACTATTAAACGTAGCAAAAAATTTAAGGGTGCGGGCCGGGCGCTAGATTCTCCCACTGCCGTCGCAGCGAATGACGGTCCACATCGCACCCTTTACATTGCGGTGTACACGTTCAGTCCTCAAATGTTATTACAACCGTTCGAGGCGATGAATTGGAAAATTATTTCTGTTAACACGATCAAATGTTCAAATTACGCAGCTGAATTATTTGCCGGATTATTCACTATGCGTTAAATTGATTTAAGCTATAAAATAAATCAGCCAATTTTTTGTGTTTGTAATTGAATTTCATACTTTACTCTGAAGAAATTAGAATACAAATTGCTTGTGGATGTAAACGGGTTTTTCTATTGCTTGAATAGGTATATTAGTTATAAAAGAGCGTTAGTTTACAAATTGATATGTGTCTTTTGCATGTAGCTAATACCAAAGTATTAAAATATTAAGCTAAATGTAATGACATTGTACATTGTTATTATTATCTATGTATGTAAAAGAAAAACTGTTAGCAAAATATCCGCACTGGAACTTACAATAAATATTTTAAAGTCGAGAGTATAAGCATCGAAATGAACTTCACCAAATCCCTGCCAACAAAAAGATTGTTTAAAATGTAAAATATAACACTAGGAATGCCAATAACCGAACGTCCTCATCACCACCATCATCAGCAGCAGCAGCAGCAGCATCGTTATGATTGATGTTCTTATAGTTCCGTTGTTCGACATGGATCACTAGGCCATTTGACGTGTCCATATTGATGTATTATTAAATTCCAATAGCTTTATTAATTTGGTGGCCAGAATACACACCATGACGCTACAGATACAAATAATTTCCACTAAATCTCGCTAACCTCGATTACTTGCACTTGCAAATGAAAACGTGCTACAAGTTGCCAAAGCGACGATTACGTCGAAGTGTATCGACGGCCGGGCGGCCGGCGCGCGTCTAAATCGAACACACGACCGTCTTCGACACAGCTAAGTCGTTGCTGTGCACAATTAGCACGGTCGCCGCGCGCCGGGTGCGTACCCTGCACAAACAAAGGTGCACGTGTACTTGAGTGTATGTGCAAGACAATTTGATGTGTGGGCCAGAGACCTAGAGACGAGATTGGCATGTACAACGAATCCGTGGTTTTACCGAGTGGGATGGCGTAGTTGCGTGTTTTTCTCGAATATCGCCCCCGATCGCGCGGCCGAATCGCGCGGGCGCACGACATCGCGACAAATCACTAGAATTACCAAGCAAGTCTCATTAGAGGCGATATTTCATTTGAAAACAACTCGCGGGTACAAACGGTGGCGCGGCCGCCGGTCATTATAAACTCGCCTCTATGTATTAGCCTAGATTATTCATGTCAATACTGAAAATATTATTAAAAACGTTAATATTCGTGTAGTTCATGAGTATTTTTAAGCCTGGCGTATTTCCTCAATACAACTGCTACGTATACAATTAAAGACATCAAGATATTCCCGGCGTATCCGCTTTTGTTCACCCACGCTCAGCCCTAGGTCGTCTCCTACATATCTGCTGTCTGATAGACTGGCCCGTTGGTCCGGCAGTCACTGTACCTGAAAGCTGATTGATGGCTGAGGATCTTGTTTGTATTCAATTCGTACGCATAACTTATGTGTGATGAGCACAAGTACTTATTTGTTGTGTTGTTTGCGTGGCTGTGAAAAAAGTATTTATAAAAATAATTAGATATATATCCATATATATGTACACACCTATGAGTCATCTTATCACCACGACACAGGCTCCAGCGCGTCTGCTATCAGATGGTTGTCATGTTTCAAGAAACATTGTGAACACTTGTGACTCTTT
The DNA here is from genome assembly GCA_018245875.1 of Mysoria ambigua. Classification (NCBI taxonomy): domain Eukaryota; kingdom Metazoa; phylum Arthropoda; class Insecta; order Lepidoptera; family Hesperiidae; genus Mysoria; species Mysoria ambigua. The sequence goes on from DWEI01000689.1 coordinate 9,993, forward strand.
GTAATCTAATGCTATGAAAGATCAAGTTATTTCAACATATACAGTGAAACGTGTAATAAATATTTGATCTATATGACTTGTTGGCTGTAAATATATTTGTGTCAAAGCGGCAACCTTGTATATTCCATAATCTTCCATCTTTTTGTCTTGTTTTTGTGTAACTAAAAGCTTATAGTGATGCTAATTTTCGGTTCATATTTAGTGTAAACAAATTTTTGTCGAGGCAATAAACGAGCGGATGGCAGTTTAAACGGTATCGGTGCACCTCCCACTGTACACAAATCGACTTTTTGCTCCAGCCTACTCAAATATTAGGCCGGACACACACAGCACCGCCGAAAAAATACAGATAACGAGTCGCTCGCTACCGGTCAAAGCCGCCGCGGTCGCACGAGAGGCGACCATGGGCGGGGCGCGTCACGCACAAAACAAACTGAGCGACACGCGCGCGACAGGGACGGCTGCAACGCGGAGCGGGCCGCGCGAGACGGGGATAGCCCGGTGCTCGCGAACACGACTCATTTAAAACTGGATAATAATTGATGGTGAGCTCAAAACAAACAGATATGGCTGACAAAAAAGGACGGCGGTATACGAAATCTTCATTAGCGAGAGAGTCGGAAAAGGGGCGCCGGCCGTTCTTAATTTAAAAATTGAATGCAATCGCGACCGTGAGTCGACGCTATACGAAACGGCGACGTTTGTTTTACCTACGTTCAAAATGAAGGTGATTAGTAAAAAAACACATTTCCAATTTATTCACGGAGATGATATTTCATAAAACCAAAACAATGCAGAATGACAGAGCGGAATTGGATAGTCCTAATGAACGAGCGACGGTTATTAGCAAATTGCGACCGTTAAAATTAGATTAGTTCGCGGTGGCTTCTCTTTGGTTCTAATTAATGGTACAATAAATCTGGTCAAATCAAGTGAAGAACCAAATAAAGGCCGCTGGAGATCTATAATTAGATCTTTGATTTCATTAAAATTGTAAACGATGCACGCTATACCTTATGGCTAAATGTTACGGCTAAATATTATTGGGTAAAGATCATTAGCCCTATCCATGTAAATAAAAATATTTAGCAAGCTGAACATTAAAAGCAATTTTATTTTCATTAAAGCTTTAAGAGTATGTCACTTAGACGTGACATGACAGGCTGGTTACAAAATTCTTGAAGAGGCGCTTTTTATAATCTGTGTCAGTTTTTTACCGAACTCCGCTGGCGCCAATATTTTGACAGGCGGCATCGTCGGCTACATTGAACAGACCTTCGGACATATTTCAATATTATGACATATTGCTAAGTGGAAGTTTAGATAACGAATCTCTCGGGGTAAGTGTTCTTTTGCGTAATGGAATGTTTTGATTTGGACTTATCTATTATATTTCATTATTAGGTTTTTATGCGGTTGACCTATTTTGAACTGGATTTAAACGTATTAAATTGGCCTAAAGTTTGGTTCCGCAAGTGCCAGACTACCAGATATCAGAGCGCGCAGCAGAGGCACGGTCAGTGGGCCGAAGCAAACGAATACATTTTTGAGTCCCAACATATCATCGTGGCCATCATTTTGTTAGGAATACTGAAGTTGATTTCCAGTTAGGTTAAAACTTTAAATAATCGAATGCTGTGACGCAGAGTAGAGATGATAGTTTCTCGTACCGCCTACGCTGCTGCCCTTCGGCGGCTAGCCCACGTAGCCGCGTCTAGGCTCTGCGTTATAATACCAGCCCTCGGGCGGCTGAGATAAGCAAAGGCCCTTACGTTGAGCTTGGAAGTTCTTACACACTACCCATGTAACATTTTTGCATTTTGGGCAAATGAACACGAAATTATTTGTAGTTTTAACGTTACTTAGATTACAATTTTACCGTAGATGCCATAAGTTCATAATTAGTTTAATATGTTAGTACATGTAAAATAAGCTCTATGCTTAAATTATAAGCATGAAAAGACAAGTGCGTAGGAGTGTAACATTAACGGGCGGCAGCGGGCCGTAAGGACGAGGTATGTTCAAAAGGAGCTTGGTATTATAATGAGCTGTAACAATTAATGGAGAGGTCGAACACGATCTGCGCACACGTTCTTGAGGCGGCGGGTCCTGTTACGCGGCGCGCGGGCTAATGGCTGGCGGGCCGCGCTCTTCTCGTTACCGCAAATTGGTAACTCGAGCATGTGACCCGTGTGTGGGAATTTGGGGAAAATGTTAAATCATTTGGTAATAGCAATACATTCTGGTTATCGGGACATATTCGATGTAACGTAGTACAATAAAGTTTACATCTCCGAGCATTCAAACCTGACCGGGCTGAATGTAAGCACTATCTACACACTCGGACGTTAGGTTCCGTGACGTAGCGGTGAGGCAACGCGGCGCGCTCACGTCCAGCAGGCGCTCGGTGCGCGCGAGTGTCCTCCGTCGCACGCGCGGGAGAGGGCCGCCTGGCTCGTTAGCGCTCCCATGTGGCACTGCCCCGCTACCCGATCTGCGTTCAGGGCTCAGGTGTAGCACGCTACTAACTTATAGTTTTCTTGCGATGTTTTGAAAGTATTCGGAAATTAACGTGATGTACAAGGCGTGCACTATACGAATGTTGATGAATGCAAGTACCGAGTGAGACCAAGACGCATTTTTTTGATATCCTTTGAAATAAAATGTCAGTTCTTTTATAACAAACGCTAGTCTTTATTAATATTGTCTTATATGTGTTACTTTTCACAATACCTACGAGAACAAGCCAATAAGCCGTGCCAACATCGATATAGGTATGTACATATATGACATTTTCACTCTGCACTACAGTCAAGAGCCGTACAAAAAGCTAAGCATTATGTTACAATCAACTTTATAATAATTAGTTATTGTTTGTGTATAATTTAGCATCCGTCGGAGGCTGAAGTTTACAAGCAGTCTCCAGCGCGTGCTATTAAACTGTCTATTTAAGCAGAGCATCTATTAAAGTACGCACAACCACGCAGAATACCGTTCGAGTGTAAGCGCGTTTGTTTTATACAATCATTATCTGTGGAATGCTACTAATTAATGTAGTGGAAGCGGCGGTAATCAACGAGTCATTCCGTTTGTTATTGGCTTTTTAACGTCTCCGCTATAAAATCGGGATTCATATCGAGTAATATGATGATATCGACGGTAATAAACCTGAAGCTCATCAAGCTTTTACCCTTTTTGTTGAGAGTTCAGTGATGTTGTAATTAGTCTGCAGTTCACAGCTATACAACTCGTGTATCAATTATACGTGCATATTTAATTAATGAGCCAATCGCGGCCATTTAATATACCTTTTTAATTTAGTTATAAACAAATGTCGACTCCGTGGCATGAGCGGCCGGGGCCCGCCCGGCTCACATTCGTGTCCCGCGATCGTTGCTCGACCAGGTCGTTCGGGTTGTGATGTTTTAGATAGCTTTTAACGGGCTCGACCAGTGTTAAGTGTCCAAGAGCTAGGAGTAGAAATGCAATCGCCGGGGGTGGTCACACACATTGTTGTTAGTCACTCGTAGTCGCGTCGCTGCTCGCGTCTGCCCCGCAGCCGCTTGCTTATAGTGTTTACACAGTCCACAGCTGGACATAGGCCTCGTCTGAGGGGCTCCGAGCGTGGTCCCCGCCCTGGGCCGGCGGGCTGTGGTTGCTGGGCTCGGCAGCGCGCGCCGCGTGTGCCGCCGCCCGCACGCGACCACGACGCGTGGCTGTGCCAGGCTCAGTCGCTTCCGACGTCAGCGTGGGTCCACGTACGAGGTCGGGAAATTAATTTTTACTGCGCCCCGGCACAATAATTTGGTCACAATTGTTGATATGACCAAAATATTCAGTAGGTATTGTAGCAAATAAATGAAATTTTAATTCTGTTATTTTTCGGTTTGTTTGCATAATGCCCTTGTAGTTGTGTATTTATATTTATGTACACATAAATATCTTTATAGTGATAACCGGCTCACGAAGCTCGGTCCCGTTACACGCGAGTAGTTAATAACGAGGTATTACTACCTTTTGAGCATAATTAAATTCACCTTTTAACAACAAAACGCATAAACTGGGGTCGTTAAGTATGTGCTTAATTCAGCTAATAATATGGCTCCATACAAGTCGGTATAAATATCTGGCTATAAAATAAAAATGCCTGGTATACCATAGACACTTGCAACCTGGCTCGGGTTCGCTTTTATTACGTAACTTTTCCTCTCGCCCTCATTTACCCGACGGGATAGGTAGAGAAGTGCAGTACTGTCATCTCTCACTATACCTAGGGACATATATTGTGATTGACACTACAGAGGGCGAGCCCGTTGATGTACACCGGAAATAAGTTGAGACTCCGAGCCACTGCTAGGACTTTTAAATAAAAAAAAGTCTAATAATACCGGGCCCGGGCATCGAACCTAGGACTTCCCGCTCATCTGCCGCGCTTAGAGCTACTCGAACAATAAGGCAGTCAAAAAATATATATTTTTAAAATCCATTGCGCGCTTTAATAAATAACGAAGAAAGATTTTGCATTTTGGGAAAAAAATCTCATGTTGCGTTTATGTGCGTGCGCTATGACCCCATGTCATAGCGCACGGGATCACCTCGGAGCTCACGCATGCCGATGGTCGCCCTCTGACGGCGGTGCGCAGCGTACTGCACTGCGCCGCCTCCCGTCCGGTGCGGCGCGGGCGTGACGTCACAAGCGAACAAGTACCACTGTGGATGCTTCGCGCAAGCTGTGCGCGTCGCCTCGTGCAATATGATATCGGTCACACGACTCACGTGGAGTTAATTATATTGAATAATTATTTATCTACTTATTTACATTTGTTGAGAGGATCACCTTATGATATATGCGAGCTTTTTTCTATAGGTAGGTGTTGTAAGTTTAGAGTTCACTTTTTTCGTTCTTCACATGGCCAATACCCTCTTTTCTTTTTGCTTTTTAAATACTTTTCACGCGCACTGCCGGCGCTTGTGGCCGACCTCGTTGCTTGTGGTTCGCACACTAGCGTCGGTGCTACTTCCACGTGGCATCGTCGCGTGTACCGTCAAGTAGGAAAGTCCACAGGTCATAAAACAATGTGAATGTTACTTTCGTTATAACGTCGTAAAGTTGTTTTAATTCCAAATTATGGTGCTATTCTGTGTATATATTCTTTTCATAACGGGTGCCATAAAGCGGCTTGGACCGGTGGCAACGGCCGCCGTGTGCCTCCTGCCACTGTGTTTGTTTGTTACGAGCGGTATTTAACGAGGCTTCATATTAATTACGCGAATTCACGGCATTGTGTTGGTAAGAATGTTAATTTTATATCACTTTTTACCCCGCTGCAGCAAACATATCATTTCTAATATTCACATGCCAGTTACAATGATTGATCTACTTGGAGATTTGATTGGAAGCAGAGTAGACTGTCGTCAGCGGTCGTGCTCCATGCGTGCGTTCTACTAGCTCGTGGCCGAGGGGATCCCGGCGCCTTCAGCCGAGCCTTTACCAAACATGAACATTACGACTAAACCTTACTCCTAAGTTATTATGACAAGTGTATTACAAAAAATATAACATTCATATAACAGTGTCGGTACAACATGAATAACAAACATACCCTAAAACAATGCAATATGTTTTATTATTTCATTAAAGTAACTAGTAAAGTAGGTAGTCGGCGGACGCCGCGCTATTGTCTGTGCGCCGTCGCCGGCAACGGAACGGTGACGAGACGCGACTGGTCGTACTTGCGCACGTCCACTCGTACACTTCATATGAATGAATGGCGCGCGCCGATCGCTACGCGCTGTCATAAAGGGATTACGGTCCGACAACATGCGACAACTGTGTTCCTGGCCGGCGTCGCGCGGCCCACTTAATTGGTTAAAGAGATTACTTGCCTTGTTATTTCTATTTACTGCCCTCAATGGGCCTGATTATTTTTAATTAATAGTGGGCCTCAGTGGCGCGGTTGGATTGTGCCGTACATTAATTGGTACCTAACGACATATGTCATCTTTAATCCTTTCATCGTTCTGCGCGGGTCTGTATTCCGAACTTGAAGGAATGTAGTTAGTCTCGTCGACCACACGATGATAACCCTAGGTTCCCGCAGTGTAGGGCCTAATTAATATGCAAACAGTTTTACGATGCCGTAATGAACGTAATTATAAAACGACTGATATGCTTGTCTCTTCTTGTCCTGTCTCGGAATCATTTAGTCTGCGTGTCGCAGCGCAGTAAGAGCACATTCCTCGACCGCGTCGTCGAGCACAGGTGTCGCAAGAGGCGCCCGCGCCCGCCGCTGGCAGACGGCGGCATAGCGCGGTCCGACTGCACGCGACGACATGCCGTGACCGCTACGGGTAAGAAGCTGTGCTCTGCGCTCCGCCGACCTGCCCGCCCCGCGTGAGGATTACGAGACAACCCCTCGAGAGAAGCTTATGTCCAGCGGTGGACGGCAGTGGGCTGGTAGAGATGGTGGTGGCCAACAGTGCGTCGACAGCTGTTACAGTTACGGACGCTGTGGTCTCGCGACGGCAGTCCCGCTGACATCGACCCGCAATTACTGCTAGCACATGACTATGACCCAACAAGATAATGAGCGGCCGGGCCCGCACTAACATACCCGTTCGAGCTTTATATTGTAACTGTCACTGCAGCACAACACGATTATAATTCAAGTTTATCGCTCGAGCTGCGTTCGAGGACGACATAATCGGCATTTGGACACAACTGTTGTCATTAATATTAATGCATATCTTGTTCAATATAGGTAGTTAAATGGTAGTCGTATCGTGGATATCTCCTGCCCGCTTAGGGCACAATAGGTAGGTATGTGTTATTAAGTTTGAATATCATATGCTTGAACAATATTCACGTGGATTTCAAGGGAGTAGGAATTAATGTTATCTTATGACGAAATTCTACATCACACGAAACTATGTATATTTATAATTAACTACTTAATTGCACTCGTGATTTCTTATTTAAATACCAGTTCATATTTTTTTATTGTGTCGGTAAGAACGAAAGATGCCCGGTTCATGGCAATAGACTCCCCGCCTATTCCATAGTGGGACATAAATGTACATAACTAGTAAAACGTGGGAGTTTTCTGCGTTCATCTGCCTACCTCTTCGGGAATAACAGACTTGAAGTAACATTTTTTTATGTTTTTTTATTTCCTAAAACACTATATATATGTATATCTAAAATTATCAAGCAAAGCTCGGTCATCCACTAGTTTCCGTTAGGTACAATGCTAGATGTAAAGTACTCTTTCATTCAGAAACAGTATGCTTGTTACAAATTGTTAACCCAGCTAGGACTGAGAGTCGTTTGCCTGCCTTATTAAGCGTGCGGGCCAGGGTCAGCCGCGGCCAGCGCTAATGCGCAGCCCGTATTAGCCCGGACAGCGGCGGTGGCGCGACTCGCTAATAGCGCGGGTAGAGTCGGAGGTGGTCTCTCGCGTTCATTGCCTCGTTATTAAGATGTAATTATGCCTACAGAAGATGCATACTTTACGATTTATGATCATCGCGCTGTAGGAAGTATTAGTTTCTTACTGATGCATACATGGATACTTTGGTACGTAATAGAACTTTTCAGTACAGTTTAAGAATTAAAAATCAACAGTCGTATGAGACGTCGCGACGCACTTTAGAAGAGGTTTATATCGTGCAGTGGAATTATAGAGGCTGGTGTAATGACGACGTCGAGTAAACAAATCAGTATACAACTTGTTAAAAATAAAAAAAATACCGCGAATATTGATGAATGCAAGTACCAAATAACTGAACCTAGACCCAGCTCTCTTGGCTAAATAAATGAGATGTGCCGGGTGCGACCGTAGCGCGGCAGATAAACAGGTATTTATTTTTTTGAAATTATTCGGCACAGATTTTTTCGATACGAAAAAAATGTCTAACAACACACCTTCTCTACTATACCTTGCGTGGGATCGCGGCCGAGCGCCAGCTCGTTTTATAATAAAAATAGTCAAAAAAGTTTGATCCAATCTGACTAATCTGTTTATGTCTAGACAGATAATACATATAAAACTGTGATTATCTGATGAGAATTTCCTAAAACCAGTTAACGGTGCAGTTAGAAGATTCAATGGCAGGATCATGAAGAACATCGAGTGGTTTTTACGTCAAAATGTATTGTTGGTCGTGAGGTGAACAACAGTTGAGTTACAAGTGGAGTCGCGAAAAGTATGCAGGTGTGGGAACGGCCAGCGGCGGTAGCAGCGCGGCGGGGCGGGAGCGCGGCGGGGCAGGAGCGCGGCGGGGCAGGAGCGCGCGGGGCAGGAGCGCGCGGGGCAGGAGGCGGCGGGGCGGGAGCGCGGCGGGGCAGGAGCGCGGCGGGGCGGGAGCGCGGCGGGGCGGGAGCGCGGCGGGGCGGGAGCGCGGCGGGGCCCGGGCAGCGGCGCGCGCGTCGCCGCCGAGCGCCCGCCACACTCGGCTAACGATGTAATTGGCGCACGGCGAGCTGCGGCCGACGTGTGGAATTAAATTATCGAACAGTTACTCAAATTTAGCGTTACTTCGAACTAGGCGTAATAAGATAAGGCGTGCGTTCACACCACACAGCTAATTATAATTGTAAAGCGCGATTTTGCTCACTAATTATGTCCAAAATAATGAACATGCCAGTGTCTTTTGGCTTATACACAATATTGCTTGTGGAATGTTTACCTTTGCAGAGTGTAATTACGTAGTCGTTGTTACGAAAATAATTGACATGTAGAAAACGTGGCTTTCGATGTAAGACTTTCTTTTGCGTGTCAAAAAGTTTTACATGTTTTTAATGCTCTGCTAAGTAGAGGTAGTAAAATATCCTAAAGACCTACTTATTACGTTTAATGAACCGTGCACAACATAATTCCATGACGTTCATTCGAAAGGAACTCGGCCATTCCGCGAACTGCCCGATGGCCCGTTGCACTGCGACAATAAGCACGCAATTAGCCCGCGCTGGCGCGCTGCCGCCGGAACAATGGCGGCCGGCGCGGACGACAGACTATTAATAAATACATATAGCACGGTATCACCATTACCTATCTAGTTACAACAATAAGATACTTGCGCGGCGCTCCGCTCGCGAGGCGCCGCGTGTAGTGAGAGCAGCTGCACGACGTTCTTAGTCGAGTTGTATAATAATTATCAATATTTAAACAAGTGACGAATTTACTAGATCTCTACTCATACATTTTATTCGGAAGTTCTTTTAACTACTTACATAAAACAATTGACACGTAACAATTGACACGTATGCAGAAAACTCCCACGTTTTACCGGTTATGTTTACGTCCCACTATGGAATAAGCGGTGACCCTGTATGCCGTGCATCGAGTACATATCCAGACTCCAAACCACTACTAGAAAATCTAAACTAGAAAATGTTGTAATGTTCGGCCCGGGAATCTCTCCGCATCATCGTCACCAGCGTGCCGCCACGCGGGGCCGATGGAATGACCGGCGAGCCTAGTTGCGCTGTAAAGCCTTCCCGAGATGTAAAGCTCCGTAATGATGTGGCTGTTTTACTTAAGTGGCGGCTCGCGTGTTCGTGAACGTAACTAGCCGGGCAAAATACTTGTTACACAGAAATTCTTTAAATAAGGACAAAGGAATGCCGAGTAATAGCCATTAATTAATTTGAACAAGCGAACGGCTCGCTCCCGACGTGAGCGCACGTTCGGATATCACTACAGAATAAAGGTAGATATTTAGTCCCTCCTTTTTAACTACTTTACGTTCTTTAACTCTCTGTATAACCAAATTTAAACTAAAAAGATACAACATTATATAAGTGTTAATAATAATAATGATTATAATTTTTGTATCATCACATCAACTCCTTCAGAGGGTAAGCAGAGAGCACTGAATACCAAATAGGTACCTACCTCTGTTTTTAAGGTTTTGATGCGCCTCTGTTACATGACTCAATCTCTTCATATCTCATTCGTTTTTTTTTTTTTTTTTTATACTAAGGAAGTAGAGGACAGGCATGCAGTCCACCTGATGGTAAGTGCTACTGCCGCCTATAGACATCTGTAATCAACCCCAGATAAGTCGACCACAGATGCGCCTCTA
>DWEI01000690.1:0-20066 GCA_018245875.1 Mysoria ambigua
CGAATTGATTAGTGTGCAGCAATTTATTATCATTAAAGTATCTAAGTAGCTGTCCCAAAATCAGCTTTTCAAAAATTCGTTTGATACTTGGACGGATAAACACCGCTTGGAGATTTTTAACAGTTTTTCCAGGCATTTCGGCCAATCAACAGTCTATATACGAACATAGACAAATTTATAACGTACCGAAGGGGTAGGCAGAGGAATGTATCACTCGCTTTTTTCTCATATTCCACTAATTACGCTTACGTCCACTGTAAAATAGGAGGCATATATAAATATAATATGTATTTCCTCACACCGGACGCCAATCAGGATCAGTTGTCGCGCTTTTCACTACTGGAGGCACTTTTATTACAATATTTAACTACGATACTTATTTTCTCTTCCTGCTTTAGGACAAATTGTTAATTCAACAAATATTGTACTAAAATAATATCAATAACACATATGGGACAGCATAAATTTGCAGCGATCCACACCGCGAGACCCACGATCTCGAACATTTCCTTGGGATATGACGTCAATATAAAGGCGGGCAATTAGGGAGTTGTGAACTTGAAAGAAATCCATTTCGGGTTTAGAGACTCCATTGTTTGGAAGCATAATAACGGCTTTGTCCCGAGCTCCTATGTCAGCTGGAATTACTTAAGCTTGAACTATACAAACGTAAATGGATTTCGGCCGCAAAATGGGATCCGGGATTCAGATTAGGCAAATGACTGTGGTAAATAATAATATAATAGACGCTGACCGCGCACTTACTACGGAAGTCGGTTTTTAAATAATTACGCACTCCGTGGACGGACAGCAAGCTGCGAAAATTAAAGTAAGTCAGGCATTGTTTAATACTATTTGATTTGAGTTTCTTGTCTGATAAAGGCAAAGGTTTGGTCCTGCAGAAGCTATTGTTTGCATCAACCTTCAACGTCCTAAAGTATCGAGATACTTTCTTGCTTTGTTAAACGGTCATATTAGAATATATGTATTATATAGACGATGTAGGAAATGCGTGCTAGGACGACGGCGGTATAATATATAACTGTTTCATTCAATGCTAAAAGTTGACTTAAAGCTATCAGCTTTCAGTAACATTGTATACAACTAATGAGACAAAAATTAAAAGACATCAAATAAAATTCTTTGTCAAAGAAAGTGTATATACTGAAATTATGTAATCTTTTAAATACCTATATAATATGTACGCAATATTCGATCTTCACATGTACCAACCATCTTTTCGGCTCACTTCTTCAAGCCTAATGTTCCGTTATACATAATTTTATGTAGGTGTCGGTGTTTATCTTGCAACAATCTATAATATTATATTCTTAGCGTCATAATAACTAATATACGCTATCTAAAGTTTTGTTAGAAACCGTCCTGACGATGCCTTCGACACCTGATCTGTGCTATATCTGATATTGTGTTCAATGACAATAAAGTATTTGACGATCTACTAAACTCCTGCTGTAAATTAAGTGGGTTATGAAATTCATGCAGGACCTGTATGGAGTAGCGTATGACGGCACATTTAACAGCTAATTCAGTCATTAGAAGTGGAAACAATCGCGATAACGGGCATTAGCGGTCGCGGACAGAGGGAGGGAGAGGGGGGGGGGCGGTATCTCGACAATTTATCTGCCAACGCTTTATTCACCCGTAAATTAACTCGACGATTGTGGGAATCAACGGATTAAGGGGATTTTATGGGTAAGTTGTTGGTTATTTGCTAGTTAACAGGACTGAGGTTCCGCGGCCCTGCCAACAATCTCCATCATTCAGATCCAAAACCTTTCAAAAAGACTTTAAAGTGTAAAGATTTCAAATAAAAATTTAAAAATATGTACAGGGGCGAGGAAAAATTGTGTAATATGTAACTTTGTCGTCAGAGAACTAACGTAAAGCGCGTATGTACTCGTATGTATACACGATGTAGTGCGATAAACACGACAGACAATTTTTGGGACCGTACGTGTAAGTTATTTTATTTGAAGAAAATCCTATGAAACTAATCTTTATGTTTTACAGTTAATTATTTAGATATAGGTATAGGTGAGTAGATAACTTAAAACTGATATAATTCAACCCTCTGTCATACACTTGATATCATGCGGGCACTGTATTTCCCTTACGTTTGTAGTGTTACCCCGTACAGCGAAACCCAATGTTATATAAATTTTACACGCTTATTCAGTTAAAAGTGTTGTCTGTGCTATCGTGCTGTAAATTACTTAAAATTATAGGCGCATGAAACTCGGGGGCATACGTAGTATATTATAATAAGTGTTATAGTTACTATAAAACAAAGATTTATTTAATGAACGGAAACAAATTTGAGCTCTATATTAAATTTTACAAAGAATACAAAAAAGAGCCGATTGTCCTGAATTAAAACATGTGTGCAAAATTTCACCGCATTGGCTTCCTCTGTTCCAGAAGGTGCAACGTTTTTCTTATCTCCCGCATGGAAATCAGTGTGTCACAGATTGACGCGTAAATACTTTTAAAGATCTAGATAACAATTCTCTAATACCTTACTGTAGTGTATCTTTGCTGGTTTACGCGGCGCACGCGAGCAATTTCCCCGCATGCAAGATATTCCAGCAGTAATCGTTATATCTTCCGTTCCCGTGGGATTTCTGGGATAAACACTATCTTATGTTTTATCTCAGGTCTCAAACTACCTTTATACAAAATTTCATCCCTATCGATTTAGTGGTATAGGCAAGAAGAAAAAACAGACAGAGTTACTTTCGCATTTATGATATTAGTAAGGATTACTTCCATATATCACATCTCTCGGCGTCCTCTAAACACCCTCACGGGATAGGCAGAGTGCACTGAGTATTAAATATATACATGTATACTTCCAGACTTGAGATGTTACTACATATTCGTCTGTAAGCCAGTCTGTAATCCAAGCCTGTAAGTTAATTGTACTTTATATTACGTATACATTTACATGTTACAAGCTAGTTCATTCATGAAATAACTTTCCAGAACGAACATATTGCACGTCTCAGCTTTAATTTGGCTTTATATTTAGTTCAAAACAAAATAACACGTTTTTTTATATTCGTGCACGTAACGCAAAAATAAATCGAATTACTTTATAAAAACAGGGTGAACAACATACTTACAGTATAGTCAATGAACCTCCTGCCGTGGAGAATATTGGTTTTCGACAATACGGTATGTTGCATAAAATGTACTAGACCAGTTTGTACCGAGCATGACGTCAGCAGTTCACAGGTTACCGTCGTCGGGATCTCCACACATTGTGAATTCACGAGAAGCCTTTAACCAATTACAAGCAGAACGTAGGGAAATTTAGTCGTACTGCTTGTTATTATCATTATATCATCAAGCCACGTCTCTTACGGGATGATTGCAAGATGTCTATTCTGCCAGACCAGACGTGCTTCTTGTGCGTTTATCACGCAGTTTATGCACCTATGCCAGTTTCGAAGACCTGTAACTCCCGCGTTAGCTAGTATATATAAGAGTAGTTAAGTCTTAATCTCCCTTGGCAGATTCGCTGTATGATCAAATTATAAACAATAATTCTTGGTCCGGCTATTTTTCTACTTAGTTTCAATATATTTTGTAAGTATACCTTGTCGAATTTCACATCTGTGTATGTATTATATGCCGTATAGAGTAATAAGACTACTGTGGATTCACGGTAGGAGACATAAGCCTCTCCGTGTAGAGCCTGGAGGGATGCCGCGCTAGGAGGGTACCGGTGCGTTCCCTAGGAGTTACCGGAGTCCTGCTAGTAGCGTGGAAGTAGTCTAAAGCTTAGGTTTTTAGTCAGCTAACAATCCAATAAGATCTAGTATCTCACTCCAGTCACCGGGTACATTTCAAAGCCATCGTCCATATAAAAAGGCTATTGAACGTTAAAAAATAAAACACTTTAATAGGCAATCAAAGAACAAACAAGTTTTCTACCAAATATCAGATTAAACACGTCAGCTAAGTGCGTTATGTTTTCAAGTGGCTTTGCATAACTAATGGTACGCACTCCTATTATGGTTCTTTATGTATATTTTAATAAACTAGAAAAGCAAGACCGTACAAAAACTTATTACACAAATAATATTTATAAAAATACAAAGGTTTAGGATCAATCAATTTTTAAGGACTTCATCCTCCAATCTTCGGAATAGAAGCCGCAAATATAGACTAAAAACACGCGCCCTAGATACACAATTTACATAGTTTATGTCTGTACATACGTTATTGAATTGACGTACAGTGACTGTTTGTTATTTGTCGGCTTGTGAATATATAACATGTGGAAATCGTGGCGACGTGGATTCCCAACTTGCGACGTTAGTTTATCTCACACACACGACTAAGCGTTCTTCACTTGCGGATAGATCCATATCTAGCTTTACAATAAATTACGCTACTAACCATTAACAATTATATTTATTGAGGGACAACATACATTTGGTCGTTTTACCTAAATAAGACAGCATATATATCAACAACAAGTGCTTTTGGTTCTTTCACAAATATTTGTTCTGCGTGAGATTCAAACCCGTAACTCCCAAATTAGCAACCAGCGTCACTGAGTGACAATTAATCCAGGTCCTTCAATCCAGCCAACGCTTTGATAAGCTCTACGTAACGAACGTTACTTCACGCCTGTAGTCCCCGAAGAGGTAGGCAGAGGAATGCAGAACACTCCCACGTTTCATCGGTTACGTTTACGTCCCACTATGTAATAGGTGGTGAGCCTATTGCCATGCGTCGGGCACATATCCAGACTCCGAACCACTACCAGAATTCTAATTAGATTTTCTAACAGAAAATTTTCTAATTAGAAAATTTTGTAGCGTAGCGACCATACCAATGGTTACCGAAACCTGCTCCGACGTGGTGTGCAGCCACCGGCGGACGGCCTCGGTTACCGCTACTCCACGTATTACCGCCGCCTCGGTGAATAGGAACCATTAAATGGCACAAATGGCCACATTGTTCGACGCCCACTTCGTCCGAGCTAAAGCTTTATTTCGCCGTACTATTGTTGCTCGGCAGACGATACGAATCAAAGTTGAACAATGTCTGCCGTTGCAATTTCCAAACACGGACGAAATGAATTATGTTTAACATTGACTTATAGCATTCCGAGTATCCTGTCTTAGGCAACTGAGAGGTTTTCCACATAATCCCCATGCTGGGCATGGTTGGCATCTAGGTAGGTGCAGCTCGCCTGGGTGTTGAAAGAATAAATAGGAAATGAGATATGTACAGGATATGGAGGTAGGTATTGTGTTCGCGCGGGTGCTGTGCACCTGTATTCGTGTCAGTACAGGATTACTGGGTTTTCATATTTGTCTATTACCTATCAGAAATAATTATGACTATTGTTAAAAGCGATAGGGTAATGACGATTAGTGATGACGATTAAAAAAATATTTTGTTTTACAAAAGAAATAAATTAATACAAGGTTACACTAAGTTATGCAACGCCTTGATTTATACATATATTAATTATTCTCGCCTTCGGTGCTTATCAGTTTGTATTATAGGTAATTGGTAAAAATAATTTTAATTTCTTTTCATACAAATATTTCCGGGTTAGATGTTAAATATGTTTGTATTAAATATCTCATTTACCAAATACTCTCTCCACCTCTAATGTAAAATAATGCCTATTGAAAAAGTTTTTGCTTTTTTTCTAAATGGAAGAAGCATTTAAATTTTTTTTCCCATTACGAAATGAGAATGAAATCGATTTGTCAATAGCAATAGCGAAAGGAAAGCAAAATTTGCATAGAGTAGGCGTTAAGCGACGCGCAGGTGCGTTTTGGCCCAAAATGGCTTTGAGTCGATGCATTATACAATACCGTGTGTGAGTGCAACGTAGATATTATATTAAACGTAACGTCACGCCCGTAATCCCCAAAGAGGTAGGCAGAGGAATGCAGAATACTCCCACGTTTCATCGGTTACGTTTATTATTTGATGTTCAACAATAATTTGATCGGCCCACACTACACCAGGACTACTTCGAGGCCGCCGCTCAAGTAAGCTTTTCCTTAAAACTCCCCCTCAGCGCCACGGCTCTTAATTATGTTTTCGTAAATCGAGTCTTTGTCCGAGAACAAAGTTTAAGTCGGATCATCTTGTATAATGTCTTTGTGCTAGTATAAAATATTCAAGGTATATTGAAATAAGTAAGGCTCTTAAATAATATTTTTAGTTATGATTATGATGTTGTTTTTGGTGCTGATTTTACGGGTGCTACTATACAATAGCAAATGGTAAAGAATAAATTCCTTTTGGAGGTACTTAAAGAATACTATGGTACGAGGTTCTTCAAGAACCGCGTGAATTCTCTCGTCCAAGGCCGGAGTATTATTGATATCTCCTCTAGTGTTGCACGAGTCCATAGATGGACACCATTTAACGTTCACTTACGGTCCAATGTTTGAAACAAATGGTATTCGTTGTCCCGATAGTAACAAAACCTAAGTGGCGATATGACATTCCCTTTTTTTGTTCACTGCCATCATAAACATCATCATCTTTATAGGATACGATATTTAGATGACGTGTAAGATATTGTTGGGTAATGGATTTTAATGCACGAATATTAGAACAATGCCTGGTTGTTAAGATACGATGTCTGTTGTATTAACAACAATTGTTTATCCTTTTGTTACAGTGCATTCAATCCTGTCGAGCCATCCTATTCAAATTCCCTAACAGTTTAATAAGATTATTCATTTTAGTGACATTGTCTTGGAAATCACATTTCTCAGTTTTAAGGTTCGTAGTAAGACGACTTAAATGGACGAATTAAACGGAGATGTTGTAATAATATCACTAGACGAAGTTTCTGACAAACATTTAAGCACTAAACCATACGACAGAAACATTGTCGTGTCATCTATTCATGTCATGGTGCACTGAGGACAAAAACGAGGAACACGTTTTTAAAATTACGTATTGACTTGCTACTTTCGTCGTTGGTTCGATGAGGAAAATGTATGTAAGGTGAACATTATATGTTATATAATGGGTCCAAGAACACAGTGCTGGTACTGGATAGGAGCGACTGGCTGGGAGCGATCCGTCTCGTAAAAAGGTCCATGAATATTCATCGGGCGCTGGAAGGCTTTCATTAGACCAGCAGTTCGTGCTCGCACGCTGCTCGGCGTTCGCGAAATTGTCGAAGACGATGAACAATGTAAATACCGTTACTTAAGAGATATCGCGCACAGAGCGGCGGAAAGTAGCGATGTGAAGTTAGTGACAATTTGGCACGCGAATCATTTTAAATTAGTTCTAGAGTTATCTTAATATTTCATTGTACAGTAAGGAAAAGTTGGCTAAAATTTTATTGTTAAATGGCAGGCTTCCGACAAATATTTCTATCCTTACAGTCATAACTTGCTCTTCGTCGTATAAGCACAATATCTGAAACACACGAGTACGTTCACAATATACAGGTTTATATGCTGTGTGTGCACGAACAAATCTAACATTGTTCATTGAATGCGACATGTTCGTTCTCAAGCCACGTGCGGGGCGAGCAGACACACCGGCGTTACGGTGTATGCAGACGTTTCTTACCCACGTTGCAGGGCACCGCAGATATAATGTGACAATAATGAGCACATTTGGTATAATACGTTAACATTTATCGAGATACGTGTACCGTATCGAGCAGTAAGGTATTTAAAAAGTTAGCTACAGGACGCCTGGCTGATGTAGAACGTCTAAGTAATCTTTTTTTTTAATTTTTACTCTTTATTCTTTGAAGGCTAGAGTGCTCAATGAAGGTCACTCTCACTACCACCCGTTTCCATACAAATTTTACGCTCCACCATGAAATAGAAGGCGTGCATATATACTGAGCAAATATCCTCATCCGGAGCTGTTAGTTATCCTATGAAGCATTGGGCTTTCCTCGGAGGTAGGTACTTTACTAAAATATGCGGTGCGGTGATTTCATTCATTCTCTTATAAATGAATTAAATTTTTATATTCTGAATCAGAAGTGCGGTCAATTATTATTAGTCATTCAAAATTACATCATTTCAGTTAGAGGCAAACAATCACCGAACAATGGATTATAGATTTTTTATACTCATACTTATTAACATTTATTCATCCAGGATGATTTATTAAATGATGACAATGCTTATTAATCGCCCTGAAACTTATCAGTGAACAAGAATAAGCTGAATGGATTAAGACAAACCATTATTCTATGAATTGTATAATCTCTTGTCAAGAGTTCAAAAGAGAATACAGCGTTGTTGAAAATACATAAGCCACTAAACAGAGTTGTCATGTGAAAAGTTACTGACTCGTTTTAGTGTATTCTTTAGAAGGTTTGCAACTACAATCGTATCAATATCGTAGTGTTACATAGACAGAAATCTTACTTTGGGATTTGACACGTTTGTCCGTAATCATTGCCTATTATAATATAATAACCAGAAGGGAAAATTTAGTTCCTTAACATTCGCATACAGACGGCAAAGGATAATAAATTCTTTGTAAGCACTTATAATAGTTATTTCTAATTGTCAGTTAAAACTAGACCTATGTCATTTCGGGTTATGTACCTATATACGATAATAACTTTTAGGATCTAATCAGATATCCGGCAATCGCGTGGCTTGTGAACACCTTGAGGCAATTTATTTGACGTACACCGCCATCCAATCTAAAAGTAAAGCCTGGTGATATTACAGTTGAGAATCAACATAATGACACTCTAAAGACGGGCTCGTATAAATAATTTCACAGGCGGAGAGATATATCATAGCATATAATTGTTTGTCTTAGGTGGAAATCTCTTCCACGACTCCCGGTCCAGCGACTTCACCAACCACCCGAGTAATGCAATAGTCAGTATACATGTGTTCACTATGTTCACAACACAAATTTAATATACGTTTTAAACACCTTTGTCTGTACTAAGTACTTTCCGTTCGTATCAGCCGCGCTGCGAGATGTGCCAATATGCATGTGCTGTTAGGCTCACTAACTTGAAACGGTCCATATTTGTAAGTATACATTGAGTGTCATGAGTATTTTTAGGACACGTGTCACCTGCGCTAAACTCACCTACGGCCGTGTCATTTATAACCTCAGCCAGTGATTTGAAGCAATAAATACGATTTGACATGTTTAAATCCATCACAAAATTTGAGCGGTTCATTTGTACAACATTCCTACGGACGATATATATTTGTTTTTGGATTTAAAAAATGTTTATAAAGGTCGTTGTCTTCGACCTATGTGCTGTGGTCTTGCATACAACAGAATCCAGGAAAGTCTTCGACCAACACAATTTAAGCAGGCCAGGAATATTGGAATTTTTGAGTCGTGATTGGAGACAGCGAGGTACCGGGGCAGCAGCGTTGGTGGATACCAACCGACCGACAAAATTAGCCTGGTCAAATAATTCCTTTAGTTTCGAAAGCCGTTCTGGAATAACGGCCGGGACGTGTCCTATAGGCTATGTATGGGCAGGCGGAATCTGCAGAAAGGTATCAACGTTAACACGAGGTAAATAGATGTTTTTAAAAAATGCGTGTGTTTCGTAATTAAAATGTAAAAATTTATTAAACTCTGTTTTTTTTTTGTAATTTAGGTTAGCACTTTTAAAAATTAATTTTCAGAATTGTAATATTCCTTTAAATTGTAATTATAAGAAAGTGGTTTCATTTCTTCAATATTAATCAAATTCTATCCGATTTCATGTTTTTTGCCAATAATTTTTGCTTGGGGTTATCTTCACCCGGTAAAAGATACAGAACACATTTAGATTTGACGATTTTCAAGTTTATATTTCATTTATTATTAATATAAGTTGTAGTGCCAATAACATACTTCTAAACCACTACTGGTCTAATTACTTCCGACTACTTACTACTACCTAGACTGCTCTCAAAGATCTTTTGATAATAATAAGATGGCTGCATGTGAAACGGCATTCAGTATCAGATGACCTCATGTTGCGTATAGTATAATGCGAGGGAAGAACAAGTAGTAAAATAATGGCATAATAAAATAAATACAGGTTTAAATAAGAATGGTGAAATAAAAAAATACAATGATAAATACATTGAACAGTGAATTTATGCTGGTAACTGATCCACATGGCTAACTTCTACTTCTGGAAGAGGATATACGCGTACGTACTGCGCTCATTTTTCTCTTTGGCTCAGTACAGATCATTATCTGATGTTTTTGAAGTGTCCAAAACAACAAGCCAAACGTGGCCTGTAATACATTAAAATGCTCTCGAAAAACAACTGTTACCATTTCTCCAACTCAAAGCTAGACGAGCTTGGCATCACTGAGTGATGTCCGTGTTGAACCAGAGTGAGGATGTAATGATCCGTTCCAATACGAAGTGTCGTTAACAGCGTGGTCGCCTGGGCAACACTAAATGTCCTGGCTACCCGTGAAATTTTATAGGCGGATCGAGAAGCTAAGTTCTACCATCCTCACTCTGCTTGCTCAGAGGGGGTATTGGGGGTATGACCTCTCAAAGAAGGCCATCATTGGACTGCAACAGAATGATCATTAAATTGAATTTTATTTTAGATTTTACGAAACATCAATTTTAATTTAAATAAAATGAAATTAATTCGGACTGTTCCATGGTACGACTGCTAAAATTGATGGATCAAATACAAGATATGTTTTAGGTTGAGTGAGTTCAAAACATAGACAAGTATACGTCACGGCTCATTACAAGTTTTAATTAACTCGAACTTTGGCTTACGGTAAAGGTTATGCGAAGCAGAATGGAAGTTTCAAGTTGAATATATTTAGTATTTATTAAGACGTAACAATCGTGAAGAGAAACTGTACTTTATTTAGAATTCGTTCTTAACGCTGTAATTCGTTAGAGGTTTTGAGAAGCGTATTGGCGTGTCGTGAATTACGAAATAATCTTCATTCTCGTCAGGTTCCAAAAGTTAAGTTATTGGAAACTTGATTGTTCCGGTAAAACAACACGTTTTGTATAAGTAAATACTGCAAATATTCATATTTTTTAAAATACTGTTTGCAGACTGCAGATGAGTTTTTAACATGATTATAAGTATATACCTACTCATGTATATTAAAATATTGTAAAAGATATTAGAATAGACAGACAGTGTTTAAAAAACAACAAGAAAAAAAAATAAATAGTAATCTTTTCGTAGAAATGTAGAAATAAGGTCCAACACAGCAAGATAAACTTTTCATACTGTAATTTATCGATTGGCGGGAGCAAGTAATTCAAGTCAGATTGAGTGATGGACACCTGATCCAAGCGAGGCAGGGGGCACTCGCCCGAGCGACTTATCGTCTCGCCCCGAATGTTAAATAGTGGGAAATTTTTAGGTACTCGTAATCGTAATAATACCCTCGTCAACTGCGAGTACGATTCGAGTATCAACACTGATTTCAAAAGAGTTTTTAACACTGAACTACTACATACTTAATACCTTTTTTCATAAATTTTCTGATGTATCATACACTTTTGTTTTTATCATATAAAGATATGGGTATTTTGTTAGAACAGAAACCCTTCATAGCAATTATCAAATACTAATATCGTGAATGGAATTTTTATTTTGTATGTCGGACATAACCTGTGTGTTCAGATACTTATATATACTGCAATTAGAATACATTACCGGAAAAGGCAAAGCCAGGCTAAAAGCACTGTACACGTATCACGTTAGTAAAATAAGCTTCCTAATGCTTCCAATGAAGCTAAGGCACAGAATTGTTGTGAGTTTGCTGCAGTGATATATCTGTTCCGACAATGGTTTCAAGATTCATTCATTCATTCCAATAGTTTCATTGTAGTCTCGTATAATGATGATAGTCAACTAGACCAGACAGATTACCTGAACATTGTTTGTCGTGATTCAATTAACACACAATATTCTCGCTCCACTAATCAGCACTTCATAATACTAGGTCTAATAAGCTCACCATTTGTATTGACTTTGGTTCCTTTTTTTCTATTGTCGAACTCTGTCTCGATTTCTTTATCCATTTCACTGCGTTAGTACGATCTAATTAATAAATGTATCTCAATAATGGAATGCTAAGGTGCAATAAATCCTTTTTAACTTTTGCTTAATTAGTATCGAATGTCGTAAAACGGAGCAAGAGGAGACTATTTAAATTCGTATGAATTATCGAACACTTTTAGAACGATACTAGGCGTCATGAGCAGATTTTTGAGAATAAATTCGCGTAGGATTGTAGACAATACAATGCTCCAGTAACGTCTATAATTGTTCACAAATTAATAGTTGCATACATGATTAAATAATGGAGCATGCCACGGTCTACCAATGGCAGGACAAAGGTCTGTTTTTGGAGTAAAAACGCTATTTGTAAATTGCACAATGGCGCGTTAAGTTTTCCGACCCAAAGTTGGCCAAAGCGGTAGAATATGGTTTTAAAGCTTTTCATCGTGAGTGGGATGCCGTGTCCGAAATCGCGGGTGTCACGTAAACGTTACGGAACGGTAACAGACACGGTTACAGCATACCCAGCTTAACGACGGTTATCAAACGACAAGGGCCGGGAGCCCCTGCGTCGCTGGGCCCCTCGCCGCCTCCGCGCTTCCCTTCATTTTACAGACCGTTTGCCATCCCCAACCGCGCAGAACAAGCACTGTTGGACCTACATATTTACTCTAATGTTCTTGTCTATAATATAGTAATGTTAACTAGCTCGTCGGTCGAGTGGCTGCAAACGCGATTTCCGAGCAAGAGGTCCGAAATTCAAATCATTAGTGGCGTACTTTCGGATTTTTCTAAACTAGTTTTCCTCGAGATGTGTAGTAGCGGCCCGAAGTGTATAATTGTGGCCGGTGTACATCAACATGCTCGCTACCTACCTATTCCATTGCGGGATATAAACTCCTCTGCCCACATCTTTGAAGGTTACAGGCGTGATGTTACGTTACGTCACCACACTACATACTCATAACATACACGAAAACATACATTAAATCAAGTATTTAATTAATAATGCAATCAATGCTGACGGGAATAATTAGCTCAGCGGCCGGCTCGCCGGCACGCGACGTGTCAGTGCACGTGACAAGGATCATTGGATTAGAACAACCTCGCCGTTTGCGTCCGGCTGCAGCACGTCTAAACTGACTGCAACCCGCAGAAATTAATATAACACCTGCGACGAATGCGCTCTCTCTCCTGCCATCGGATTCCTCTACTAACGCGGCACTGCGAATAGTAACTCAGCTGTCACTATACGCGGGGTGTCCTGGTATTAGTATAAAATGTATGATAAGATTAAATAAACTCCTTTTAATTACCAACTACTTCATTGCACGAGTGGCTGCAAGGGCGACTGCTAAATGAGAGATCCTGGGTCTGGAAGATATACCTGTAATATTAGGCTTTTGTTATATTCTAAAAAAATACGTAACATGACTCCTGTACCAAGGAGGTAGGCAGAAGAGGGTGGTACGCTTCCACGTGCCAGCAGTTAGGTTTGCGAGCCACCGTCGAATAGGAGGTGAGCCTATTGTCATAAAGCGGGCGCAAATGAAGACCCTGAGTTACCACTAATGTTCAATAAACCCGACTCGTGATTTGAATCCAGGACCTTTATATCGGTGGTTACGTTCGATCATCGATGCAGTCATTTAATGTTACGTTTTAAATTACTTTTAGTACTAACATACCATACATTATCATATCATACTTATAACACCGAGAGCTTACGTACTTAGTTAATTTGTGCGAATTAAACGTGACAAATCTCGTAAGCCAAATGGAACAATCCACATTTTCCAATTACTAACAGATATGTATACCATATTATGGTATACATATCTGTTATATATGTATATGTATACCATATTATAATTATATAATGTATTTTCAAATGTAATTAGTTGATATTAAATGCAATAAGTTTAAGATAGAAGATAGGATCACATAATAACATCAGACATTCAAGTAAATGATTGGGTAGCTGAGTATAATTGTCTGAGGGAATAGTTCGAAGTTATTGATACTGACTAGAGAAAACCAGATATTGGAAGCAAGGACGTGAATTTGAATGAGATGGGACGCTCGATTACTGACGAGGGTACGAGACATTACAATGCTCTTCGGTTGTTTGGAGGTGAATGTGTAAACAATCAAGAAATCATGTCGATCCATGGTAACAGATAAGGGTTGGGTCTTTGAACATAAACATATCTGCAGGAACTAGTGGTAGCTATACAAAACTTTCTTAACGTTAATAGAATTCTCTGATACTCATAGTCAAGCTTCAAACTTAGAAGAAAAACAATTATTTTATGTACTTAAACATACGTATATATACAGGCACACAATGTATAAATGTATATCTAGATATCATATGAATATGAATTATTGTAAGAATTAATATTTTGTATATGATCTACTTTGTTAAATATATGTGTATGCCGTTACAACAGGAAAACTGTAATATGTCGCTAAATAAATTAATTTCGAAATCCAAAATCGATTAGTGCCGAGTGCCGAGGCGACAAAGCTGCGCTCACGTCCTCTAAGGTCCCACGGGAATGTTATATTTCATGAATAACATTAGAAACATTTGTGAGAAACTAATTATATGCCGCCTTTTACAATCCCGCTAATAATTTTGCGTTATGCCATTTATTATGGAATGGAAGATAGTGTTCATATTTTAGAAGGTACTTGAAACAAAGCAGCAATAGGCGTTGGGGGGTCGTAGGTTCGAAAATTGGCGCCTACCCCTTTATCAAAGTTACAAGATGAAACTTCTTGAAAAGGTAAAGAGATAATCCCGAATAAAGTGGCAAGCGTTCAAATTCTTTGTGATAATCTTTATTGCGTGCCAACTTGCACTCGGAAAGTGTGGTAGCCTTGGACCTTATCCTTCCCATTTTGAAAAGAGACCCGTGTCTAATAGTAAAAAATATAAGGGTTTACCATGATGAGGGCTTGAAGTGGAAAATTGGAGACGTTAAAATTCGCTAAGTAAAAATTACTATCCCTCTGGCTGTCAAATTGTTGCTAAGTTTTTGGTGGGTCGTAAAGGTAATCAGAGAAACGTAGAAGAGTACTGCACCTCTCTATCTTCCTCTTCAAGCCAAATTCAGACAAGATTCCTACAGACAGATGATAACAGATTTCTGACGCTACTCAGAACTGTCAGACTTGTGTATTAATCGTTTCCAACTTACACCACGAATGTTCTTTCAATACCTATGGTGCAGTCTTACAGCTTGTGCACAATTAATAAATGTGGGTTTTTTCTAGATAAATGTTAGTTTAGATTACAATGTTCAAAAATAATAAACCTTCATACATTGAAGTATAGCATATGTAGTTGACTGTCAACATCAAGGAGCTTTATCAAAAAACTATAACTAAACACATCTTACTGCCCATAATATCACGTTATCATCCTGTAGCATTATCTCGATTGCCTCAGAGGTCATTGGTGATATTTCATAATGTCCGGCCATCAAAACTTTATGCCCCCGAGCCGTACTCGCGGCCCGGATAAAGGACGATACAAATCGTAAACCATTTTACAGCTTTCTTTTATATATTATTTAGACGGGATTAGGCCTCGGCACCCTTGAAGGGCGAGATTTCATATACAACGATTACAAAGATATTTACTCTAAAAATCGGTTTACGAAGTGGAAAAATGAGGCGATAGATTTGGAAATTTATGGCTCTCAGTAAATATAACAACCGATTTCGCGGAATTGGGAATGCTTAGAATAAAACAGGTAGGTACTTGCGTTAACAGCCCGATCAAGGTTTGTCGTGGAATAAATGTGACGCTGCGGTACCGATAGTACTATCGTGAGTGCCCCCAACAGCTTGCCGACCAACCGGGGCTAGTGGCGAGCGCAGCCCGTAGTGTTAGATCCAACATGAAACTGCAATGCGGTCATACCGGACATTTTTCAAATGTACACTGCTACGCCTGAGGGTACAATAGCAGAGCCTTTTGTTTTGGTGGCCTTTCGCGCTTTTTGAAATATCTTTAAATAATACTTTAAAATAACAATTTACAGCAACCGTTGCTGCGACAAACTACGAAAGTTCTTTGCAGAATATGTAACAGCTGCGTAGCAGAACTTACCACGTTGTTTCTGTCCATAGTTTGATTCCGTGATATAATTTAAAAAAAACGTAACTTTACGCCTGTAATCCCGAAGAGATAGGCAAAGGATTGCAGAACACTCCCATGTTCACCAGTTACGTTTACGTCCCACTACGGAATAGGTAGTAAGTTTATTGCCATACATCGAGCACATATTCCGACTTCGAACCATTGCTAGAAAATCTAAATAAGAAACATTTCGTAGTATTCGCTCTGGGAATCGAACCCGCAACCAACACGACCAAGGAGACAGTCAAGATATAATCAAAGTTACTGAATGTCTATTATAAAATTTGACTCTTACAGAAAAGATCATAGTTTATAGTCATACATACATACATATATTTTATGGTCTCTAAATTAAATTATATTGTCCATCTCCTCGGCATAAGTCAATAAAGCAGATGTAGCGACGCCATGTCACGTCTCAATAATTCCGCAACCGAGCGAACTTGTACTGACATGTTGTGAAATCTAGTTTACACGTAAAGCGTCTCTCGAGTGAAATCTTGGTTGCAGATATCCCAATATCTCTCCAAATTCAGCAGAAATGTGAATATGGAAAACCAAACGAGTAATGATAATACCGAATATAATATAGGTACCGGTAGACAACTACCCTTGCCCGTATAGTTAAGTGGGTGTTCTTAAATAAAAAAAACAATTGATATGTTGTTATGCAAATATTGCCTTATATTGCCAGTCATATAAATTTATTATATGTACTTTGCCCGTTATTTAAATATTGGGAGTGTCCTTTGCCTACCTCTTCGGAGATTACAGGCGTGGAATTCCGATTGTGTTTTTAAATTAAGTAACATAAGTTATACGATTGAAAACAAGAAAACTGTGTCTTCGACAACTAATAAACTGCAACAACACGTTTTGCTTCTGTTTTGTTTTTGTTCGCGTTAAAACATGTACGCCGGACTAACGGCTAGGCAATGATAGACTATTATAAACTGTATTACTTCAGCAACTCCTTTTCACCATATATATATGTATCATACCAATTGAGTCCTGAATTATTCTTAGAACATAATTTTGAAAATCACAAAATACATGGACAGCTCCATTAAAATGTCCATAACACTGAACCGTCATGACAGCTACCTAAAAGCCCCTTTGCACTCGGGTATAAAACTTGGAAGTTTCAGGAACTTGGTTTACAACACGTCAATATAACTTAGTGTGTTCCGGAACTATCGGCACGAGGTATGACGGATCTGCTGTAGTTGAGGGGCAAGTTCGGTTACTTTTTTATTAAGTTACAGATATGCACATATATAATTCCGATAAAATAATAACAGTTGTTCTATCAACCCGCATTCGGTCAGCGTGGCAGGGAGGAAACTCACGAACAACAGTGGAACCATAAATGGGTTGATACTGATATTGAATAAAAATCTAATAAAAATCGAAACTAATAAAATCTTTAATACAGATGTAGACAGATACTTATTATTCCTGTTTTCAATTGACAAAGTCAACTCAACTACATATCTCAGATTAGAAGTCAAGTTGACTCAGATTTAAAGCCAAGTTCCACTTTGAGAATACGACGCGAGCGCGAGCACGCGTTATTTGATATCAGTGTCTTACTACGTCTTACTTATTTTTCTTTAAATAAATAGCCTAAATAAATAGCCGCGCGAAAGGTATGTATTTTATCATAGCTATACTTATCTCACAACAAATGTAGAAATAAATGAAGCTCCTAGTTCCGTTAATATCAACGATTTATTAGACAGCAAGGTCTGCATCAATGTAATCTTATTTGAAATAAATTACAATTATACTCATGTTCTTGAAGACTGAAACAATCACCTAATTACGTACATACACAACAAACAATTATGACAATTGAAAATTGAAGTACGGTACCAAATAGGGCAGGCTAGCAACGTAGCCATGTTGCACAACGAGTTTGACAATGATTTTACTTCTTAAAATGTTCTTTTCAACACTTTACCTTTGATTACCAAAGAAGTGTTTCTACGGCTTCCGTAGATTAAAATCAAATTTACTTCGAAACCATTTGTAAGTCTTCTTGATTTGGTAAAACTAATTAACCATATAGCTGTAGCTACAACTCTGAAAGAAGTCTTGACAAGTATTTTTTATGGTTTGGAATACGTTGGAATATTGAATTAGCAACCGTAATAATCGGTTTGATAATCAGTTAAGAGCACAGGTGATTCTAGATAATGAAATATGGAACAATAAGTGTCTTCATTATTTTTTAAACAAAGTGACAAAGTATCTGCTGGGTCGTGACTCGTCAAATCTATCCAGTTATAAGCTGTCTGTTTTACAAGTTTACTTGCTTAGGAATAGTCCTATGTCCTATTAAATGTATCCTCGTTTTAAATATTTCTATTTTCATTATTTCGTATGCACAGCTATATTAGAACGTAATTAATTCAATCTTACGTTTTGCGACTAAACTCTTATCAAGATAATCTACATTAAGCAAGTGTAACATTTCATGTACAAGAACCTAACTATGGAAAGAGTTAAGGGTGACGTTTCAGGAGAATTGAATAATAACGGCTTGTGGGCTCTAAGTTTCCATAAAATAGGATTTTGATGATGGTCCACGAAATAAACAAGAGAAGAAGATCAAAATTCTCACAATTACGATAATTAATAAACTATTAAAACTCAACTAAAGAAAATATTGTAGTGAATATAAATACGACATCGTCACTCGAAGAACCAATATAAATAGCTTATCTCAACTTTTCAAATTAAAACCTTGCCCAGAGACAACGATCGTTGATAGGAAAAGTTTGAAGATTATTGCCTTCCAATCGCCCGTAGACTATACTTAATACTTTTTCTAACCTGATAAGAAAACGACGTTTACTAGGCGTTTACAAGAAACAAATACGAGTTTTACAATTGCTCAAACGTTGCACCGGGCCGTGTAGCTTACCTTCGAGTAATGGCTATATTTTATTACACTGAAATATTGAACACAACGTAACATATCATTAAGCCTCTATGTTTTCGAAGGGGTAAGCAGAGGTGTGTAGTATACCCAATTTTAATATGTTATGTTATATGTACGTCTCGTGGGATATTTGTAGATTATGGATATACAGATACCTGTGTAAAAAAATATTACACAGTTACATAATTGTGACACTGGCACGCTTTGTAACCGACCCAAACGATGGTTAGGTATGCGACGAAAAATCGACGGATTTGATTCGTTTGTATCAATTAGCTCAATAGTACATCAGTGATTAATTAAAGATAGCTTGATAAAATTTCCAAGTATTTATCACTTACCACTCACGTTTATTCAATGAAAATGAAATATCGAAAATATTAATCAATGAAAATATTAATATTAATCAATGAAACATCGAAAATATTAATCAGTGAAGTATAATTACTGACGTAGAATTGTTACCTTCAGCGACACCAAAGAGTCATAAAAAGACAATGGATAGATACTTAGAAGACACCCCTATGGACCTGAAAAGATTTCCGGACATAAATAAATTGCAAATAAATAACATTAAGTGCTTGGTCCAAGGGAATTAATCCTATAGCGATTTAGAGGGTAATGTGTCCTGTGATTAAGGGGCGTATCACTCCTTAAGGGTTTGCTAAGTGATCAAGATACAGAATGAAGAAAAACGTTTGATTAAAAAAAATAGAACCGAATAACAGCAAGCGGCAGTGTAACACGACAAGATTATGTCAAAGTGTGTGTAAACGTAAAATTACATCCCGCAAACGCAGAGGTGTGAGTGCGACTGCGACTCGCGCCGTGAATGATATGGTCGTGTGCAAGTGTAACGGTCTATCAATTAAACGTAACTTCACGCCTGTAATCCCCGAAGAGGTAGGCAGAGGAATGCAGAACATTCCCACGATTCACCGGT
>DWEI01000691.1:0-20062 GCA_018245875.1 Mysoria ambigua
GTAACTGCTGATACGTTATGCATTCCTCTGCCTACCTCTTCGGGGATAACAGAAGTGATGTTATTCTTTTTTGTTCATTCTACCTATATTGCACTTCCCTTTTAATGACCATGTGTTTCATTATAAACAACTGAAGTATCTAATAATCGATGTTGACTAATATTTAGTGCAAATATATAACAAGTCTCTTTACATTATACAAATGTGACACAAACTTCTCGTACATTATAAATGCTATCCCGTGTAATTGGCTTTTACGCACGTTCCAAATGATATGATAAATTGCCTGAATATTTTATAGTACGTCATTACGTATTCAAATCTCATAAGTTTTGCGACATAACAAACTAGTATGTGTAATATTATTCTTGGGGTAAAATTGTAACTAAAATACGCATTCTTAATTTAGTCGTCGGTACACCACACACGTCAGAATGTAAACTTAATATCACGCCTGTGATCCTCGAAGAGGTAGGTAGAGGAGCGTAGTACACGTCCATGTTTCACCTGTTACGTTTGCGATTCACTATAGAATAAGTGGTGAGCCTCATACACACACATACACACACAAACACGCGCACGCGTATACAGGCACGCAAGCACGCATACACGTACAGCACACGCACACGAACACACGCACACACAGAACAGCAGCAATTAGAAAATCTGAGTTTAAAAAATCCAATATCGCCTAACCTGGGATTTCAACCTAGAATCAACCACCCATCGGTAGTCGCATTTACAACCAACACGACCAAGGAGGCGGTCAGAATGTAACATTTTTAAATGAAACAAACTACACTTGTATAGCCCGTTTATGTATGAGTCTTTAAGACTTTTACATGCGTGTACAATGGATTTAATGAGAAATTAGCCTACTTTTCAAATTTTCAATTCGACAATTTAGTTATTCAAAAATATTCATTATTACGAACGTTTCTTTAGAAATAACAGTAGGTAAAGCCCATCGTAACAAAGTAACCAAATTTGCGCGCAAAATAAAGAAAACGATGTTGTTATAAACGCGTTTAATTTTTCATTTCCTTCTCGAAATACTCTGATAACCGGGGAAAAGGGTCAACCCTCAAATAATGAAATTTTGAAGTGTCTTTTTAAATTAAGGAAAGAAACTGATAAAAGCGAGAAGAAAAGGAAGAAATAAGTTATTAAAAGTGTGTTCATTTTAATATCTGAGGGTTATATAAAATAAAGGATGCACTTTGAAACTTCCTCATCGTTATGTTATTTTAACTTAAAGTTAAAATGTTAAATTTACAAAATAATTGTATGCATATTAGGTACTGAACATACATACATATAGAGCGAAAAGTATGAATTTTCTATTTTTATATCTTACTTTCCCCAACGAACGCAAACCTATATAATCTGTAAATATGCTAATAAAACTTTCGTAGGAAAGTTGATGTTTAAATGTCTCGATAAAATACTGTAAAGACTTACCAACAATGAAGAACAATAGAGCAGGTAACGCCGTTGGACGTGGGATTGACAAGGTGCCGCCAACTTAGACAAAACTTTGAGGTTTATTTTTAGATTATTGTTTTGAGTCAGTGATCTTCTTCTATATCTACTTTCATAAATACTTTGAATTCATTATCGTCCATCGATATTACCATGTTTTTATTTTGGAAATTCATAACGGTAAAATTCATACTAATTTAAATTTAATATCATGTCTGTAATCCCCGATGCGGTAGACAGATTAATGTAGATACTCCCAAATTTTACCAGTTAGCCTATTACCATTGAGCCTTCTGCCATACACCGGGCACATATCCAAACTCTGAGCTACTATTGGAAAATCTAAATAAGAAAAAATTAGTAGTGCCCGAACCGGAAATTGAACCCAGAGCCTCCCGATCTGCAGTCACACTTACAACCAACACGAGTCAATTTTTAAAAATATATGCATTTGGTTTCATCGTCGTAGGTCTATTTCAGTCCGTTCTTGGATACGCAACAGTTTGGGTTTACTGAAAACATAAAATAATATTTTTTGAAGTAATTTGCCTACTTGTTGAAATAACAAAGATAGAGATACTATATAAAAAATCACGATACATTATGCGAGTATTTCTAAGTATTTTGGTCATATACAATCAATAATGTTTAACATCAGAACATCAAGAAAAGTTTAAAGACGATCTTATGATAAAATTATAAAAAACACACATATCGCACATGATTTGTTAAAAAGTAATTCGGCTGCACAAACAGTTATACCCGGTACGCTATAATTACACATGGAAAAGCGGGTAATTCCGATGTCCATCGAACATACCACATTATATTATTATCTATAAACAGACTAACGCATCGAGAGACAATAGCAAAACAAAACTATTGCCGAGAAACTATTCAAACGGAATGCGAATGTAACAGCCCGATTATATCTGCTTTTATCGGCCATTCAAGGCTCGGAATTGACCAATAATATTTTATTATGTCCTTTAAATAAGTCCAATTATATTACCCATAAAATAGTATTAAACATATCGAATTGAAACTATAAAAGACCCTAACCATTTTCAAAGTGACGTGCAAGTGTTTCAAGATTTCGGGTGTTATGTAAAGAAAAATATTACAGCATAATGATAATTTAAATGACCAATGAGAAAGAATTGTCAAAATGCCCTGATCGAACGCTAAAAAATTTTCTAAGTTAGATTTTCTAGTAGTGGTTCGGTGTCCGGATATGTGCCCGATGCATGGCAATAGGCTCACCACCTGTTTCACAGTGGAATGTAAACGTAACTGGTAAAACGTCGGAGTTTACTGCATTCGTCTACCTACCACTTCGGGGATTACAGGCGTGAACGTACGTTACGTTACGTTTTAAAACGATTATTGGAGTATCTAGTATGCCAAGAAATAAGTACATATCTATGTATTTAAGCTTTACAATTTCTAAAAAATTAGAGTGTTTTCGAGTTTCGAAATGGCCGTAACCTCATTTAGTATTTTAATGAAATACTTTAAACATTTTAATTACCAAGAATGAGTCCCGTAAGAACCGCATACGATGTTCTGAGGAAAAGTACTTCATATCGCTCTTCTGCTTAACATTTATCTGTGTGCGAAATTTTGTATAAGTTCAGGGAATACTTTTTGCGTGATTATGCTAACAATGAAGTTAATACACCAACTTTGACATTTATGTATAATATAAACAAAGTACAAAACTTATACTATTGGTGGAGTTAAATAATCTTCAAACTGATACAGCACATAATGTTGGAAGTGATTGAAATAGGAACAACGCAGTGATACTAAGATTACATACAGTATTAAATCTTATAAAAGCTTTCGAAATGTAATAAAGGGCTTTTCTGTAATAGAACACAGACGGAATGAGCTGAATTCAACCTTATACCATTGAAAAACAATTCAGATTTCATTGAGCAATACAAAACGTTCCTATTTGTAAAACTATCATCCCCGCTTAATATGCATAGAATGCACTTTGTTTGTTCGGTTCAGACGAAAAATGTAGTTATATAGATTCAGTAACTCATGAATGTAAATGTAGAGTGAAATCAATGAGTATTTGTGATCGAAATTTGTGAACGAAATAATGCAGCTATATTGTATATATATAACAGAAAATAGTATTTAAAACAGAAAATATAATTTAGAACAGAAAATAATATTTCGAATATTTCGTTATCATACAAAATATTTATGGTTCGGTTAATATTTATGGTTCGATTCCCAGGTCGGGCACTACAAAATTTTTATAAATAAGATTTATTAATAATGGCTCGGAGTTTTGGATATGAGCCCGGTGTGTGACAATAAGCTGAACACCTAGTCCATAGTGAGATGTAAAAATAACTCATAAAACGTGGGAGTATTCTGCACTCCTCTCACTAGCTCTTCGGGGATTACAGGCGTGATGTTCCGTAACACAGATAATTTATTCGGCAAAAAATTTGGATACTATTGCTAATCTACAGTAAAATAATATAATAATAGTTTCCGTGGTGTCTATTTTGATATATCGTTTATCTGTCCAATTCATCTTTGATTGCTTGTTTTTCTATTTAATAAAAACATGTAATGTACAACTTTGTAACCAAACAAGTATACGAGTTGTTCTACGCTTTTTGCATTGAAAGTTGAGAGTTTGTGAAACAACGTACATGTAACGACACAGTTTGAGTGAAAGCATTCCATACAAATTGTGCCAACTATGAGATTCTAGTTGAGTAAAACTTCGTAACACAATACATGCACACACTTTTGAGTTTGAATAATGGAAAGCAGACGAGATAAGTGATTTGTCACGGTTTCAGTTTAACAGATAGGTCTACATTTGAATTTAGAGGTTCCAGGCATCCTATTTGCTTCGAGCTGGTCTTATGAGTGTGATAAACGAAATATTGTTTTTGTGTTTTCTGTCTTCTAGCTTTATACTAATCGAGTAGTACCCTGTGATTATACGCGGCAGGCAGCTGGTGGTAAGACGATATTGGGTGTGGTAAATATTACGCGTCCGGTGAGACGCTTCGAATTGCAGTGGAAAAAAAAGATAAACAGTTTTCTATTATAGTACCTATAAAAGAATAAATTGAAAATGCAAATCAGACGTAATAAATATGTACGTACTAGTATATTTAGTGTTTTCATAATAGTTCAAATATCAAAGTATTCAGCTTCAAATGCTATATAGAATTGTATGAATGGTATTAGCTGCTTTTGTGCGGTTTTCGGTCCCCGCGACGCTGTCCTTCCGCTTCACTCAGTTGGGAGTGCTCACAATGCTAATCTTATTGTATTTGGTGAGGAGCAGATGCTTTTTACGCAATATTACTTTGGAACGAGTAGTAGTTTACATGTAGATTTTAACTACTAATCCTCGTATTAAAGCATACAGTGTGGAAATTTAAATTTTCATAATTCATTTTATAACAATGCCTCATTGATCAAGACCAATCGGTAGGCTAATAGATGCTACCATTCGGTATGGTTACCTGTTTGTGCTTGAAGTTGTGTTAATCGCACAAGTTTTTTGCATTCTGTAATTTCATCCACAACAATGATATATTAACTTGAAACTTGTTCGACGTTTCTGCATGTACTAAGGAAAGTCAAACATTTTCAGTTGTAACATAGCAAGTGCTTTAATAACAAATATGCATTTAATAACATAATATGTATGTCAGTATGTTGCAATTCAAATTAGTTAGACTTGTATTATAAAATTTGACCTTAAATATTATAATTGAGAAAAATAATTATAGCTGCTATAAATATATTTTTATTTATTTTAACCTAATAATATGTGGGTACTGAAATTACTTTGAAAGTGTTGGTGGGGGTTGGAAAACTAAAAGGTTTATTCTCCCTTGAAGTGCACAATATCTATTAACTTATTTGTAGTTATTAACAATAACTACAAAGACCGCGAACTTACTGCTATTCGACACCAGTGTAGATTTCGTTGAGATTCTGATG
Source organism: Mysoria ambigua (assembly GCA_018245875.1). Taxonomy (NCBI): domain Eukaryota; kingdom Metazoa; phylum Arthropoda; class Insecta; order Lepidoptera; family Hesperiidae; genus Mysoria; species Mysoria ambigua. Next base: position 5,479 of record DWEI01000691.1, read on the forward strand.
AACTCCAACTTCATCTCTTGGAGATCGACTGTGTTTCGTGAGCGTAATTAAACAGAGAAACTGACCAATGAACAAAAACCTACCTTAACTTAAGGTTCGATTGCGTTGACGACACTAAATGACAATTTTTATCACAAATGGTGTTACATAACGTGATGCCACAATTTGAATTAACCTTGTGCAAAATATTAGAAAGTTGTAATTCATTCGAAAATCCTCTAAAAACATTCGACATTAAATACCCCGAAAACGTAAAATGTAATCGGATCGTCGTTTCCACCCGGTTTGCGTGAAGCGGTGCGACGATATAAAATCTGTGTTCGTGACTCGTTTCGTCGCCAACGAGGAAAGATGCGCGAGGGGACTGAAAACACTCTTCGTCGATTTGCTATCAAATGTGGTCTCATAATGTATTTATTTATCCATAAACGTCTCACATCTCACGTTACATGAACAATAAGCACATTGTTAACGCTGTGCTGAAAGTATGAAAAGCACGTCCGGTGTGTAAGAATTTGTCACTCGGGATTGTCTGTCCACTCCGTAAGGGACCTGCCATAATGATATAATATTACTTGTAAATTTATGATGCCTTAAACATTTTATGTTCTTAATTTTTCCTGTTTTTCTATTACACAATTTTGCCAATTGCGATGGCAGATTGGTCATATGAAATACAATGATTATTATTAAAAGATATTATTATTATAATATGCCAGATCCATCGATATATTAGATACACAGTAAGAGAATGTTTATATTAATAAGATTAAGATAGTTTAATGCAGTCGTCTTTAGAGAGCATTACTTTTGTATTTTGAATGAATCTTGCGTAAAGGTTCAAAGGTAAGTTACAATAGTTCAGTTCGTAATATATTGCGAAAATTGTTCTAAACTTGCGGTTATTGAACCAAATAGTTGTCATGCTGAATTCCTCCAACGGTGAAACAAGTGCTCGAAACGGTGTGACGATACGAAAATCCAATTTAAGGTGTCGCCGTCGATAAAGATTTTGCATAAATCAGTGATATAATCCAATATTACGGAGTTTTAGCCCTCCCAAACGCCTAATGTTCCTCCATTGAAATCTCTATTCCAATTTAAATGACTTATTTCATTGCCCCGCATGCTTATTCGACTCCGGATCCTGAACGAGCCGTGAGCATAAATTCAGAAATTGATAATAAAATATTAGTACTTGATATAACGTGGATTGTTATTTTCTATCGGTGCGTAGGTCTGTTGGGGCGTCAATGATTTTATTGGTATTTGTTTTGTATAGAATTTCGGTTTCGGCCCTTTCCGGAATACGTTTTCATGTTATTGTAACCGATGATATAAAGAGGTTCCAGAACAGGTTCAGTTAGTAACTGTTCGATATGGTTTCAGAAGTTTAGTACCTTGAGTACAGCCTTGTGGTACAAGCCTTGTACAAGCCTATTGGTAATAATATTATAGGTAAAGAAAAATGGAATTCTATGACGTTTCATAACATTATGCGATTAAGCCGCGATATTTTGGTCAGAGATTAAACATGACATTTGCTTCTGTTCATTTAAGAAGAAATTATTTAGGAAGAACCATAAGAAAAAAATTGATGTCATTATAAAGATTTCATAAAGTATGAAATATTCTATCCAGAATAACCTTGTATTACATAGCAAAGTTTATATTCTGAACAGCTTTTGACCACTGCTAGTGTTTTCAAATGTTTGTTTTGACGCCTTGCACGTAGCGTGTAAGTGGAGCTTAACATAAGCTCAATTGATCGTGCAGCGTTAAATGAATTTTAGTGAAAATTATTTTCAACTGGAGCTATGAGTAAATACAATTTAATAAAGGTAAAATGATCACATGATATGTGTGTCTTAGTATATATGTGTGTTTTCTTATGAAACTTTGAATAAAAGCATTGACAAACTTAAACCATATACTTGAGGTTTACGTTTAGTAACTCGATTAATAGAATATCCTATGTGTAAGATATTGGAGTTGTTCGTTTCGAATTTCAAATACCTACTCAAAATTATAATTTTCTGACGATAACTGTTCGGCGGAAGTTTGCAAATTTGAATAAGAAATACGTTCATTTTGACGCAAGACGTTTTGTAAAGACTTACATTGGTAATTCAATTTAAGTAAATTTTTATGTTCCAATTTTGGCAATACGCTCACCACCTATTACATAGTGGGACGTGGTCGACTTATCTGGGGTTAATCACAGATGGTGGGCTGTATGCCCGTCCTCTACTTCCTTATTATAAAAAAAAATTTGAAGGATCCTTTTTATAAAATCGCGCCCCGAAAATTATTCTAGTACCTATACTACCGATCAACAGTATGTTTTGTCCTATCGGATATTAGTAATTACTGCCTATGTATGTGTGACGAATGACATGCAACTTACGTGTTATTTATAGAAACTGTTTTTCCAAGCTCTATATATTAACTGTTATATATTAACTATATTTGTCCCAAAACCTACTAGTTATGTCAGCGAGAAAGAATAAAGAACCGTACATATAAAAGCACTGTCGAATGTATAATATCAGTTAGATAATTACATTAACATAGTGCTCCTTGTCGTCCAATTAACTGGGTCTTAAGGAGAATGTCTTGAGCATTAAAGTCTTATGGGAGTATTACAAAATCTAGACACAGAACTAAGCAAGAACTAGCAATGTACTCAGAACTATACAATCACTACAGTACAGTAGTCAGAAGCCGCGACGTCATATATTTGCGTTTTGTGCAGAGAAACTTGAAGACAAGTGTTACGTATTTGAGGTCGTTAACAGTGTCTTAGAGCGTCGGTAGAGAAGTTTCTAGAATCTATTTGTCTGGATTAGTTTGAGTTCTTGCTTAGTGTTCTCGTGCAAAAACGTGGTGTTCTGTAACCGAAGTTTTGACAATGTTGTCTAAGGATAATATTTCAACGTAGCTGCAATGGAAATATTTATGTAGTTACCAAAGTAGTAAAGTTTAGTAAGTAGTACAATAATAACTTTAATTTAATTTGTTATAACATAAGTTAATGAGTAGAAATTTAATGTATTTTAAAAAAATAGTTAAATTAATATTACTTACTGAAGCTCAGAGGTAGAGAACGGGAATAGCTACTCTAAACCTATAGCTAATTATACCATAGTTTGACAAGTGAAGTGCCATTAACACAAATAAAAACTTTTTTAAAAAAACAGACATCGTAAGTAAAGTCTAATGTTGGTTTAGGCTGAATAGCTAATATCTTACTATATATTATACTATATATTATATATATTACTACTAAATACTATACTATATATTATATATATTACTACTAAAGTATATAACATTTCTAAATATTGGTTTAGGGAATCATCCTCGGGTGTCGGATTCTTCATACCTGACGACCTTGATTTGGGATTTCAAGTGTTCGAATTTATCGTATTGATAATTTAACGGCGAATGAGCCATTAACTTAATTGTGTAATGTTATACATAATAAAGGAGTTAATATTTAGAATTAATATGGCCCATGACCAGGCAATATGAATATATTTAATCTGCGGTCACTTTTAAGAGAAAGTATTATTCCAGGACACATATTAATTCTAACGCGATAGATTTTTGGAAGCGAATGAAAATCACACTCCATACGTATTTTACTACAATCTTAGCCATCTGCAGACCACCATATAAATTATTCATGCCCTTTTAGAGATGTCATTGTTTTTTGAATTGTCATATTGTTATTTGAATAGATATGTCCTCATAAAATGTCTAGATAAGGCATTCATTCTGAAAGTATTTCATGCTGTCTTACAGTTTTTTAACATTGAAAAAAACATAGAAATCCGAACACCGAAAATTATATGTTACTTATATTTTGACTTTTATTCGATTTATAAATAAATTTTTAAATTTTGCAACAATGTCAGAAAATATATGATAATATAAAATATTTTATTTTAATTTTTTATTTTATCAGCAGTTATAATGGTAATAGTTGTATTTTACAAGTAGGTATATATCGAAACTGCACATCATGTAACAGTCACGTTATTCGTGCACCCAATATCAATCATAAAACGGAATGCCGATTGATTTACAAAGCACGTTTCTAGATATGTTTTGTAAATGTTTGCTACAGTTATTAAATAAAGCGGTTTTTCCCTTTACATACTTGTATTGTGACCGTAAATATAGATTTGTGAAATTTTAATATATTATATATTTATTTATATATACTTAATTTTAAAATTTGTGCCAATTTGTGTGGTTTATGCGTTCCATTTTTTAAACTGTAAACTGTGTTTTTAAAGGCTTATTTGTTCATATACTATGATGAGTGCGTACTAAGTCAATAAATTCTAGAATGTTTTTTTAAGTATGGTTAAAGTGATTATAAATGAAATATAACTCGGTGACATAACGCTCGGAGCTTGGCTGGTGGCCAAGAAATAGCTCCCATGAAGCAGGATCGATGGCATATTGCTGACTAATTTAAGTTAGGTTATTAACTATTCGTTTTAATAAATTTCTAAGACCCTTGCCTTAATTTTTTTTTAATTGTTTTTATTTTGTAAAGGTTACATGGCTGGATCTGTACGACTCGTAAGATGAACGTGAAATGAATATTTTTGCGGAGGTTGAGAATAAGTATTACTTTGAAGGATTTAAACATGGAAAAAATGATAGTGCTTAAAGTATGATGTATTGAGAAACTCATGAGACCTTTGCAAGGGTGCCAGACATGATTGAAAATGTAAATTCTGAATATATGTCCTTTGTGTAAATAGTGTAAGCCATCTAGTTTACATAAGCGCTCTTATATTTGATCCTAGCAACAGAGTTTTTAAAAAAAAAATAAAATTTAAAAAGGTTTCCAGCATCGACTGAGTAACATCGATATTTTTTTTAATTAAGGAAGTAGAGGACGGGCATGCAGTCCACCTGATGATAAGTGGCTACTGCAGCCTATGGACATCTGTAATCAACCCCAGATAAGTCGACCACAGATGCGCCTCTACCCTTGAGGACTAAGTTGGAATGCCTCGAGAAAGTATGTCTCCCTTACCACACCCTTCAAACCGGAACACAGCAGCGCTTAACACTGCTGTTATAAGGCAGAAATAGGTGTGGCGGTGATGCCGCCGGAGTCGAACCACAAAGGGTTCTACTACCTTTGATAGCTACATATTTGTTTATCTAATATATTTCGGATGAACGTCAGTACAAATCGAGCAATGTTTTTCGAATAAAAAATATTGTGATTGAAATGGATTTAGTTCCAGTACAAACGAATTAGGCGCATCAATTTGTCTCGTGAGCGACATGCGCTGCGGAAAACTACGTTTTGTGATCCCGACACAAAATATATTGAGTGTTATTTCATGTATTGTAATATGTATTTTAGTTATATGTTGTTACATATGATACATGTTGTATTAAATATTACATATTAACAGACTTGACTGCGTCTTTGGTCGTGCTGGTTGCAAATGCGACAGCCGATTTAGGACTTAGGAGCCGGGCTTAGGACAATTTGACTAAAGTACTCATGATATTCTACCTGAGCGTTTACTATATGGATATATAACTTTAAGATCATACATATGATTAGTAAATGCTCTGATGGTAGATATGAAACTAACTCGCTGTTAAATTCATACAAAGAGTGGTTGCCGAGCATCCAGATTATAAACATGGAACCTTTTATTTTTTCATACCCCATATTAATTTAGCTGAGTAATAAGTCACTCCGGCGTCACGGGCGTAAAAGCCTCAAATGGGAGAGCCTCGACGACGAACATTATTCAGTTGCGTGGAAAAGAAAGATTAGAGTCATAATCTTTATATATAAGAGGATTAATTTGTCCACTTTTACTCACAGTTCGCATGGTTTAGGAGGGGCGAATTACACCAAGCAGCGCTCTTTAGGATACTAGACTTTTCTGGTGCCTTGCGTCAGTGGGTCCCTACTTTCTTAATTATTTAAGCTTTGATTCTTTGACGTTTCTGAAAAGATCTTTTAATTAAACGTACTCGTAATGACATATTGAGAATAACGTATTTTATATTAGGTTATATTAATTATTTGATAATGCGTAATAGCGTAACACGGTGCAATATCACGTATTTGAGAAATTATAATATCGTAAAAACAAGAACTCGATGTGTAATTCCTCTGTAATTCTATTTTTAATTTACAGAATCCTTTGTTTCAAACGCAAAGGGATCCATCGCTTAATCTCTTTTATCACTCGAAGACGAGAGACTGAAGCGAAGAACACTTAACAAATATTGACTGGCTGATGGAGGTCATTCATTTTTTCTCGAGTCCCGAACAAATATAATTCTTTTCGACCCTCGTGATCTATCAACACTGTAGTTATTTACAAATCTTCTATCCATCAGTTTCGAACGACAAAAAATGATACCTACTTGATTTGAAACACCGTTTTGTTGAAAAATATTATATTTACGGTACATACATACATAATATGTACTTATGTAGGGAATGTTTTACGTAACTGGTGAAACGCCGGAGTGTACTACTCCCTGTATCTTCGTCTTCGGAGACTACAGGGATTAAAATCCCGCAAGGCATGCGGGTTAGGTACCGCGGAAAACAGTTTCACACACCGTTTTCTCTGCTGCCGGTCAGTGTCAATTCGGCTGTCTCTAAATAGATTGCTCTATACCGTGATCAATTGGTCAACTGAGTCTCTCGTATTATGTAGCAGAGTGTACCATGGGCAACTGAGAGTGCTTTGGGCAGCTAAGATGGAAGTTAGATCGCCTCTTGCCTTGTTAATGATTGATAACAGCATCTGTGATAAAGTGATATATGAATTGTACGTTCCGTTGCATGAAGCATATATGTCAATTTATAAATAGTTACTTTCAGGTAGTAGTTATAAACTATCGCGTTGTAGGATTAACCATGTCTCATTGATCCTTGTTTTTTCTTGGTCTCGCCTCTAAATTATCATTAATTAAAAGCAAAAAAAAACTTTACATAACGGGTTTGATACAAAAGCTTATGATGACATTCCTAAGTTTAATGTTATGATGAGTTGATTTTATCCATTAGTAACTCTTAACCGACTGCTCCAATGAATACAGAAAATAAACTTGGGATACGAAACCCATTAGATCTTTTATGATCCTCGCTCGAAGAAACTGTGTTCTAACAATTACTTATTTGAAAGTTAATGTTCTGGAACAGGAGTGACGATTATGTATACGAAAGCGACCGTTATTGTGTTATTTCTCTGTAATATATTATACCGTGTTCTTCTGTAAATTTAAATGTGATGTTATACAAGTATTTATGTACTTTATGTTCGTTCGTAATTTTAGACATAGAATGTTAGTTATGGAGGTATTTTATGAAAACACTTAGTGCCGTTACAGTTATACGATTACTTTAATAATGGAAATTGATGAAACTTAATAATAACTGAATCGTTATCGAGCTGTTGATGAGGTTTATTGAGATGTTTGTTGGTATGACTGGTTCGTCGATATTTTTACAGGCCTTCAAGTTTTTACAGAGATCTATTGATATCCTTAAAATATTTTGGATATTTTGTAAATTTAAAATATTTTATAGCCTTAATTCTTTTCATACCTAGAGGAGTCGTGTGTTCAAAATTGGAATGAAAAGGGTTAGATTAGATTTTCCAGATCCATAAATATAATATAATATATAGAAATATACATTATTATTATGGATTTCCGTCAGGGGTATGACAAGTCACCACCTTTTGCATAATAGGATGTAAGCGAAGGTACTATCCTCTGCCTACTTCTTCGGAGAATACAGACGTGATATTACTTATGTATTAATGAATTTACTTCATAATTTAACCATTCTTACGTAACCTTCCAAAGAGAAAGTTGTTGAAAAATAACCTTTTTTCCCTGAGAGAATTCTGTTCGCAAAAAATAATCCCTTTATTAGAAATTATATTGCCACATTTAGTATTATACATTTAAATAATTTCCAAGAAACAAAATGCACTTAATTGTATTAATGTTTCACGAAAATATTTACCGTTTCGTCTTCATTTTATAAACAAACAGAAACAACAGAATTAACAAGGAAAGCGGACGAGAAATTTGCAAGATTTGCAGATGATTAACAATTAAGTTTTGGTCTTATTGCATTAATGCAGTGCAAAGTTTTGAAATAAATTTAAATTATTTGATTGTTCCATTAAAATGAATAGTTTTGTATTCGGAACAGCTTCTGTTATGTAAATGTTTGAAATACGAACATTTGAAATATTGAACGGAAATAATTAACTCTATTTATTAGAATTTTATAAAGTAAATGTGCAGCAAAAATAGCATTAAGTGGGCTGAATATCAAATTGATACAAGCTTTTGAAATTTTCTAGGAGACTTATATTGTTCATTATTACTTTAATATAAGCCTGCATCTGAATTTTTGAGTTAAAACAAACGTAATTTCACGCCTTTAGTCCACGAAGAATAAGTCGGATATATATTCGTAGCTCACAAAATGTTCATGTTGAATCTATTTTCTTAAGCATTTATTGCCCATTCACAATAGCCCCTCACAATTTTGTTTTCATTTCTCGGCAAATCCGACCGACACGCCTTTTGCTGGTAGCATTATTTTCTTTTGTCGATTTTTTTAACATGTTATTGGGAACATTTTGTCGGCATATAACTTTTAGAATTAGCAGGATCAAGATTGGAAGGTTTTATGTATTTTTATTTATTAGTTTTCTGTTTTCAGATGACCTGAAATAGTCGAGTGTTGCCAGAAACTTAGTGGAATTGAAATCATGTTCCTATATGTGGTTCTGTGAAGTCGATCATGGACAAAAATAATAAGAAAAAGAATCACACAAATGGCAAGTACAAAAACAGTAAAGAGAGTTACGATGAAGTGATCACTACATGTTGCTTCTGCATTAAAACAAAGAAAAGTAAAAAGAAAAGTTTAATCGCTGGATGCGTAACTAATTTGGCGATATTTATAATTTTACTCATTTATACATTGCTAGGAGCGTTTATATTTCTAGCAATCGAAGGTAGTGCTGCGAAGGTACATCAAAAGACACTCGCAACAACTTCGTACCAAGCCAATGAGAATCAAAAATCCATTCCCCTTTCCAAAGTAAACAGCAGTATTGCGCAAGCTGGCGCCGAATTGAGATCGCAAACAGTAGAAAGTATTTGGGAGATAACTGTTTCTTTAAATATTTTGTATAAGGAGAATTGGACGAGATTGGCCGCTCAAGAAATTGCGAGGTTCCAGGAGAAACTTGTCGCGAGAGTAGCGGCTGACGTAACTGAACAATACAGCGGCGCAAGAGTCTTGGAATCGGCTCCAGCATTAGTCATTGATGATTATGAATGGAATTTTGCTAAAGCGTTTCTTTATTCTCTTACCGTTCTCACAACTATAGGTAAGTATAATACATCATTTGAAATTAATTGGAGCTTATAAAATTCTAATGAGAACTCAACAAAAATTTTGATTTTGTTATGTAATATAGATATAAATTACAAACAAAGTATCAAAAAAACATTTTGTTATTATCTGTTTTTTAAATTTAACAAATTTATATTTTTTTTGAAACGTAATGATATTTCTTTTTCTGTCTCTATAGGTTACGGCAGTGTTGCGCCCAAAACAGCGTTGGGAAAGGCAGTCACCATAGGATATGCTGTTATAGGCATTCCTTTAACTTTACTTTACTTATCTGTCGTCGGAGCACTGTTATCCCGACTTGCAAGAAGTGTCTTCAGTAGGGCATTGTGTTGTTGCCTATGCACAAAATGTGGATACTGCTGTCTCGATGAAAACACAATTCTTAAGAAAGATAAAAAAGATAAAGTCAGAAGGCCGGATGATTACAGAAGCCAGACTTTGCATCTGCAGGAGCCCTATTATGTTCGGTCTCCATCTGGCACAATTATATCAGCATCACAGGCAAATAGCTTAAGTACAAATTCCATAAAAGACAAACCTCCTGGTTTAAATTTCCTGAGGGACTGTGATTCTCTGAGTTGCACCGATACAGACTCAAAAGTTTCCCTACGAGGCTTCTCTATCCTGGCACCAATTTCTCTTTGTCTTGCTGCAATTTTTACTTACATTTTCTTCGGTGCTCTTGTCTTGTATCAGTTGGAAGGATGGAGTCCCATTGATGGAGTATACTTTTGCTTTATGAGTCTAAGTACAATTGGATTTGGTCACTTGGCTCCAGGTGTTACACAGAAGAATGGTGCATCTACCGGTACCGTGTGGTTTTGTTCAATTTATATCATGACTGGTCTGGCTTTAACGGCGATGTGTTTCAATGTTTTACATGATGAGATCGTGCATCGTTTAAGGCATCAAGAAAAGGTGATGAAAAGTACTCAAAAGATTTTGACGCCGGAATTTTTGCAACGTTCTTGACGCGACTATAGCGGAGACTTGACTGACGAGTCGCTGATCAATTCGGAATGTGAAACACTGCCGGAAGTATTGCACCACGTCTCAAATACACGGTGTGATGGAGGCGCGTTTCGCAGAACTGTATATACGCTCAAAGAGGAAAAGGAGCCGGACTCTATCAACAACTAACGTGCCAATTAGGAGTTTAATTTACATATTGATTAAGCATCAATATTTATTTATTTATATTAAAATTAAGTTTTAGAATTGTTTGTTAGTTTGGAAGTTTTCGTATAATATTAAATTGTAAGTAAAAGTAATCAGTGAAGTTAATGTAATAATTACTTAATTAAATTAATAAAATGACTGAAGTGTTTAATAATCACGTTATGTTTAAGTATTTCATGACAAACAAGATTGGAAATCAATGTTTGTCGTTGTCGGTGAATTGTGGTTTGGTGGTGTGGATCCTGTAGCATAAGGAGTAATAGTAATATTAAATGAATATTTAAAAAGTTTATACATTTCAAATAAATATTTATTTAGTACCTACTTGCATAGAGATTTGATTCAATCGAGTTGATGATATTAAATCGTTTCTAAATTCGATTCGTAAATCAGGAATTAAGTGCAGGAAGCCTAATTAAGATAATGTGAATAATGTAGCGATGTGTCGATTGAGACGGTAAGATAGTAATCGAGTTAATACTTGGATTGTATTATCAAACGTATTATAATGTTATATATCGATAAATTTGATGGTACCCCTATTTGTCTACGTAATTTTGGCTTATGTTAATAAGAAAATATTAGTTTACTAATTTTTTTTTGTCTGTTACTAGTTTTAATTCATAAAATAACATAAGTAACATTAATTTTATGAACCCCATATTACAAGCATATAAAATATACATAATAATAAGCTGTGAATTTTGGATGAAATAAAATATGATGTGGATAGTTGTAATACTATTTTATTGCATATAAGACACAAATATAAGTTTTCTGACTACGAATGATATGAATATTAACTGACCTTGTCAGGAAACTGCATGCGTTACAATTTTTTTATTTAAAAATAGAACCGATGTCGAATGTAAGTAAGGCATTGTACACAGACTCGAACACAACTAGCTGAAGCCGATTTGACATTAGCAAGTGGGGGAGACAAATTAAAAAGTTACTTAAAATATAGTGAACAAAAATGAACTTTAGTTAAAAAAATAAACATTGTGTTTATTTGATTGAGAGTCAGTTATTAGTTAGCGCGAAGTGTAAATTTTGAAATGTTTTTACAAAACTGTCATTTTGTGCTATTGTATGAAGTGTGGGAGAATAAAAAAATTCTAACTAAATTGCTCCTTGTTGTTTTATTTTGGCGTAGTGGCATTACTATAGTCCACTGTAGCACTGCTGTTGAGACAGACTTTCTCACTACATAGCTGAAATCTCAAATTTCGGTCAATCAGTAGGTCAGTAGTCACCTCACTTTTAAAAAATAAGTTGTCTTTTACCAGATAATTAAATGAATTACCGTTTAAACATTATTTACAAGAGAAGAGTATTATAAATGAGCAAATGGCAGCAATACGTGGCCGCTTCAGCCAAAGTCAAATTTTTCGCATGCATTTCTTTGTATACTATAATTTAACAAAAAGAAATAAAAAAATAGTACTACTAATTATTCAATATTAACAGTAAATAGTACTGCAGAAATAGAACTACTAAAATATAACTGACATTATTCCACTTAATATTTATTAGTACAAGTCCAGATAGTATAAATATTAAATAGTATACGTACTTAGTAAACTATTGCTTAGTGTAATATACTGGTATATGAAATATACTAGTATGTGAAGCAGCAAACTCAGTGCTCTGACCGAAACACAAACCGTATGAACAAAATTTGTTTAAATAGTATAGGCTCAATCGTGCCGAATACATGTTCTATGATCATGACTAAGACTAAATTAATTAATATTTTTAACGTGTAGTAAAATAGGCTATGGCAAAGGTATGTAACGCTTAGAAATTAATATTGGAAGAATTAACCAACGCAAAAAAGAATTAAGAACACTTAGTTCGTAATAAGTTGTACCTACGCCGGAAACACGTAAGAAAATCGATTTTATCGCAAACTGAAACTAGTTGAATTTGCAGAAGCAATTGACTGAGACCGTACAGAAGTTTTAATTGTTACAAGCTGAAATTGAATCCGTTGAATAATGAAACTTTGAGGTCCGCGACATAGCATTACGTTGTGCTCACATAGAAACATATTTTGATAGTAAACAGCTTTACAAATTAAAGAGTTACAATTGTTTTAATCAAAGTGTAATATATTTTAATTAAAACTTTAACGTTTGTGTCTTCTTGTTGAAAAACAGGCAAAAAAGTTTTGGTTGTGTTTAATTTAAATACTGTTTATTAATTTATCGCTATATTTTCATTGAATAGAGTTACGAGATAAATATGTACATATGTGTATATAGCTTTTCTTTATTGTGTAATAAACAATCATGAATATTCTAGAATAAATTTAATTATTATTGGAAATAGTTGCTCGGTAAGGAACTTGTATGCCTGTAATTCCCGAAGATGTAGGCGAAGGAATACAGAACTCTACCATGGTTACATCAATTACGTTTACTTCCTTCTATGGAATAGTTGGTAAGCCTATTGCCATGCATTGGGCACATATCCAAACTCCGAATTACTACTAGAAAATCTAAATTAGATTTTTTTTTTATTTTCGACCCGGGAATCGAACCTGGCACCTCCCGATTGACAGTGGAACTTGCAACCAATACTACCAACGAGGCTGTCAATTTATAAGAATGAGATTGAGAAGAATGAATTTGTTAATGTTACCTGCTGACAGACAGAGAATCATGTGCATTGCAAGGAAAATTTAATTTAACTGGTGCAGACTAGTTACAGACCAAGAAGCGTAAATTTGAGTTAGCGAATTTCGGAAGTTTACAGATCTTAATTATAACTGACGTTCATAGTAGTGGAGTTTCAATAGGTTATGAAAGATGTGAGCAGTGATAGCTTCCTGTATACAGACAAGGGTTGGAAATTGAAATAAAACAAAATGTAAACGCATTGTATTAAAAAGGAAAATACGCATTTTGAATTTAAAAAATATTACGCGAAAGACGATTACAGTTTTACTTTTTACTTCACTTCAACCATTGTTCCGTCTGTACCCAAAATTTGATTAACCCTCCAAATTAAATATATCCAGTAAAATTTTGCGAGTGCAACAACTAGAGCACCTGTGCAAATTGGAGTCATCGCAATAACTGTTGCCGTCTGAATTAACACCGTTCTGTCGAGAGCTGTAACGTAACGAGATCGTTGTATATAGTAACTTGCCATTTTTTACAATAACCAACGACATAACCCACTAGGCCTTAACTTTTTCAAATGAAGTACCATAAGGTAACAAAATTTCAATTAAAGTTAATTTAGTTGAACAAAATTTGGTTGGGTTTTTTTGTTTACTTTTGTTATAGTTCCGTAACAATCTCTTTCTTGAATGAACCTTCGATGGGACATTCTTTTTTGGATAAATCTTCGATGTTATATATTTTTTTTGTCACAAAATTGGCATTGATGTATCAATGAGTCAAATACACGCATATCGTGCATGCAAAAGTACAGTAATGACGCTGTACTCTACATATAAAATTTCACATACTGTGTTCTTAACAGATTTATACTTTCATGTGAGTAGTAATAAATAAAAAGTAAGTATGTACATAAGCAAAGAACAGTGACAGTAGTAAGTAGTACAGGTGCAGCTAAACACACAAGGGCGAACGGAAATCAATCAGATTGACTAACCATATGTTACTCAATTTGTATTTCAATTTGTATGTAATTATTTACGAACACATTCACGTATAATCCAAGCGGGAGAAATTTCAATAACATATGTTACGATAGAAACATAGAGCGATGTTATTGCACAGTCATATTGCAATTTTGCAATCCGCTGAAGCTTGATCCGCTGCACGTTCTATTGTATTGACGTAGAATTATACGAAACATTCGAACCTAACTTTAAAATTTTCGACCACGCAAGTATAGAATAAGTAGGTATATTTGACTAATATTCTGTTTTTGGCATGAGATGTTTGTAGAGTACTACAACGACAATTTTAA
>DWEI01000692.1:0-20060 GCA_018245875.1 Mysoria ambigua
TTACGCGACCTCTATCTCTTACGCGACCTCTATCTCTTACGCGACCTCTATCTCTTACGCGACCTCTATCTCTTACGCGACCTCTATCTCTTACGTGACCTCTATCTCTTACGCGACCTCTATCTCTTACGCGACCTCTATCTCTTACGCGACCTCTATCTCTTACGTGACCTCTATCTCTTACGCGACCTCTATCTCTTACGCGACCTCTATCTCTTACGCGACCTCTTATGACACCTTTTACGCGACCTCTTATGCAACCTCTTACACGACCTCTAATGCAAACTCTTATGCGACCTCTATCTCATACGTGACCTTTTGTGCGACTTCTTATGCGATCTCTTATGCGACCTGTTATGGGAACTCGTATGCGACCCCACATGAGAACTCTTATGCAACCTCTTACGCGACCTCTTATGCAACCTCTACCTCTTATGCGATCTCTTATGCAACCTGTTATGTGAACTCGTATGCGATCCCTTATGAGAACTCTTATGCAACCTCTTACGAGACCTCTTATGCAACCTCTACCTCTTACGTGACTTGTTATGCGAACTCGTATGCGACACCTTATGAGAACTCTTATGCAATCTCTACCTTGTATTTGACCGAAATCAAAGTCAAAGTCAAAAATCATTTATTTATATAGTAGATATTTGCAATCTCATATAAACCTCATTATAGATAAGTTCAAGTCAGCTCGTACCGCGCCCACAACTGAGAGCAAAGAACTAACAAGTAACTCAGTGGGGTTGTAATATTTTTGTATTTGCTTAAAAAAAAAACATATCGTCTAGATTTTAATTTATCGTATCGTCTAGAAACGCTTATAATAAAGTAATGTTGATATGTTGAAGGAGAAAAAAAAAACATTTAATACGTCAAAGGTGTATTTATTTACAGTTCGCACAGCTACACGAACTGGAGGACGCCGCAGTGTAACTGCTGGAGGTTGCTGTGGAGTGGGCGGACGACTGCTGGGAGCGCCGCCTGGAACAAATTGATGATAAACATGAAATAAATGACCCACAGTTCAAATCCCGGGTCGGGCAGTATTGCATTTTTTCTAATTTAGATTTTCTATTTGTGGCTCGTAGTCTGGATATGTGCTCGATGTATGGCAACAGACTCACCACCTATTACGTAGTGGGACGTAAACGTAACTGGTGAGACGTGGGTGTGCGCTATGCTCCACTACCTATCTCTTCGGGGATTACTGGCGCGTAATTACGCAGTTATACCTAAAATGAAATAAATTTATACGAAAACGTAACATCAGGTATGAAGTTTTCCGAAGAGGTAGACAGAGAATCAGCGTTATTATAATATTTCACGTCAGCTATGTTAATCTTGGTATGGAGTAGATAAGTGTCTCTGGAGCTCCGAATCCAGCGTTCATATACAAAGAGAGTGACGTATGTTGAAGAATAAAGTCAGCTCTGTAAGGAAAAACGCAATTTCTTCGCGGCGATCTCCGCTTATCCTGTAAGTAAGCAGCCTTGAAGATATAATAAGCAGTAGTTTAAAATGTCTTTTGAAATTATAAAACTGTTTTATAAACATTGTCATTACCTACGTTTACGTCTTCTAGCATCTTCACGTGAGATTCTTCTAGAATCGATATTTTTTGAATAACGCTTTGGCTTTGTAATTTTGTCTTTGCTATTCTGTTTGTCATTCGCGTTTTCGTCCGTTCTGCGGTCCGTGTGCATTTGGCGTCTGCGTCTGTCCCTATACACCTCGCAAGAGTCCTTCGGAACGACCCTCCACGATCTCTTTCGTGCAGTTGCCCTGACTTCCTGGTGTAAATGCATATTTTTTCATATCCAACAACAAAAGACAAAAACACAAAACAAACAATTCTTAAATAAAAACGTACTCACTTGTACAAGAATTATCTCATTCAGCTTACTTAGATCAGTGTTAGTGCTATTATCTTTAAAATTAGAATTTCTTTTTCGCCAAAAATAATTAGACATTTTCCTTATGTATCACCGATCCTTTGTTACTTATGACATCGAATTTAAAATTATCACTATCAACATGTCACGGCCATTAATTTTGTTATGCAAGTACTCAATTCAAATTGACGCAAACAATTTTTTCGTATTTAAATGTGAATTATATTTCTGGCTATTATTTGTAATTATATTTTTCTCGTAAATATTTAAGGGATATGTCATTTTTTCAGTATTGTGAAAAATTTATTGATATTGAAAATTCACCACTAATTTTAATACAAGTATCCGACCGTACATATCATATGACTTTAGACGGTCAGTGCTACCAACTTTTCGACATAGTCCTCCATATTGGGGCAGTTGATGTTTATTGTAGACGATATATTCGCAAAATAAAGCGAATTTTACCCCAAAATGGGTGCTTCGTTTGTGCCTATCACCATTTTCACCGTTTTCTGGGGCATCATCGGTATTGTGTGCCCCTTCTTCGCCCCAAAGGGTCCTAACAGAGGGTGAGTATTATGCACTGTTTAACTCACTTTTTCTTACAAGACATCCTTTAAACAATACTATTTTATGCTTTTTCTCAATTCCAGAATCATCCAAGTGGTGTTGATGTTAACAGCCGCGACGTGCTGGTTATTGTAAGTATATTTTTATTACCACATATATAGAATTTAAAAATTGAATTGACAATTATATGACTAGGAAAATGTTACACAAATGTACGGGAAGATTACGTTTTATTCTAGAAAACACTATTGTTTCTCCAAAAAAATAAATGTCAAAGTAGCAAATCTCTAAGAAAATATTTAAATATCTTTTTCGAAATTGGTTCCGACGATATCGAGCAGTAGTACTGTTTATTAACTTCTAGATCTCTGCGTGAGTAACAATATCAATTACTTTATTTAATTGTTTTTTGTATATAATAGTTACAATGTCAGTGTTGTTGGTTGTGTTGGTTGCCAGTGTGACTGTTAATCTGGAGGTTCCGGGTTCAAATTCTGGTTTGGACACTTTTGGATTCAACCAATTGAGGCTAGATTTAGATAGAGAAGTTGCTGTAAGTCTAGATATGTGCTCGGTGTATGGATTTAAGCTCACCACCTATTCCATAGTATTCTGTAATCAGGAATGATACTTAAGAAATTTCCTTAATCCTCGCCTACCTCTTTGGAGATTATAAGTGTGATGTTATGTGTTACATATAAAAGAATTTCTAAATAATTTCAATTTAGTTTTTGAAAATGCTATGATCAACAGTTACTGGAGGAAGAAACAAAAAGACATAACTTAACACATGTAATTCTCGAAGGGGTAGGCAGAGCAATGCAGAACATTCCCACGATTCACCGGTTACGTTTACGTCCCACTACGTAATAGGCCTATTGCCATGCATCGGGCACATATCCAGACTATGGGCCATTACAAGAAAATTAGATAAACTTTATAGTGCCCCATCTGGAAATCAAACCCAGAACCTCTGGTTTAGCAGTCAAGCCTGCCACCAACATGAACAGATAGGCAGTTGAATAACCTTTGTAAACTTGCATATTGGCTGATACTGTATTAACCCTTTCATCCCGGTACAAACGTGTACCATTGAAAACACCTAGTGGTACACATATATACCATATAGTAAAAAAAGAAATAATTTTCAAACAATGTACTTTTATTACTTACTTGAAAATTGAAATCACGTAACAAAGCAGAGGCAACAATAAAATTAAAATATTTTCATTGATTGTCACAATATTTTCAGGCACATTTGTACGAAAACTGTGTTCACCAACGTGGTCACAGCTCAATAATGACCCATAACTGCCAAATGTATAGACTAAATGCAAGATTATGTATAACTGAATGTCAAAAGAACGGCCTGGTACACTTTTCTATTGATTATAACGTTCAAAAAAAATTTCAGGTGTTTTCATATTTTGTGGTACATATATGTACCATTCGGGGCGAATGGGTTAAGCACGCTGACTTTGATGTTCTGTGTTGATAAATTAAAATAAATGAAAAGGAGACAGTATATTATAATTCCAATTCTATTACAAAATTATGAACCATGTATTAATGTATGGAAGAATGAGACTAAAACAATTGAGTCTTACTGTTACAGGACACATATTACACTCAAATAAAATTTGTACTCAAAGATGATCATAACCTGTCAATCATAGTATGCTTATTTAGAGAAGACACGGCTAAATGTATCCACTCCATAACATCAAGAGTTGGTCGTAACACTTGCAAACAACAAAAAAGCATCAATAACTAAAAATACAGATAACAAACGCCCGCACACACATTGCACCTGTAATCCCCGAAGAAAAATGCAGAGGTGCTCCAGTTTCGCCAATTAAATTTAGGTTTCATCATGGAATGGGTCAAGTTATTGACTATGATGGTTCTTTGCATCTAACCTTAATTAATATTACGTATTAATATATAAATAAATAAATAATACATATTAGTCAGATAAACAACACAATTATATAAACTACAACGAAATCATGATTATTTTTTGGCCATGTCAATGTAACAATTGTGACTATAAATGAACCCAAACATTTGATACAAATGCCTGACAGTACAAAATGCTTAAAGCGTTTTTCAGTGTTTTGACATCAAAGATCTAAGAACGTTTTAAAGTTAAAGTTGCAACAATATATAATGTTTTCAAAAATAGCTTTTAAGTGTTAAATTATAAGTATTCACTCTCTAATGAACAGAAAACCAGTTTGGCATTTGTTGAAATGTTTTGTTTTGAGGTTAGGAATTTACCACGTGTGTAAATTTACCTTGAAAATAGCGTAGCCCGCAGGAGTTTCGAACAAAATCAACATTTTGAAATAGTACTATCTCTTGTTAATAGTAAATGTTCACAAATCCAATTAAAATCTGTATATACACTACTTTAGAATATCACCAAACACCGACGCTACAACATCACGTACGGGGTTGCCGACAATTTGACGTGACATTACATTGGCAGTGACATTGGGTTGAGTTTGAAATTTGCGTTTCGTTTTAAATGTTTTTTGGAAAAAAAAGTTTTTTATTTCAATTTAGATTTGACAGAATACACATTACAATTTTTTTGTTACAATATGTACGAAATTAACTGAAATTTTAATATATAACATAAATCTACTACAAAATATATGAAACATATTTTTAATACACGAAAACAGTTTTATAATATAAAACGAATTAACGGCTCCAATATGGACAAAGTAAATTTAAAGTACAGTTTATTAATATTTATCAACAGTTTTTTTCCAATTGCTCTCAAGTATCCACGAGGCTAGATGTAGCATAAACAAATAATCCTTTCGCTTTAAGAATTGTCGAAGAAAATTGCAAATTATCGTTCCAAAAACCCTTTACGTAACATGACTGGTGAAACGTGGAAGTGTAATGTTATTCTCTGCATCCCTTTTCTAAGACTATAGGTATGATACTACGTTAAAAAAGTTTTTATTTATCAAATAATTTGTAATGACTAATAGTCATTTCAAAGAAAAGTACTTAAGTTCCTCTTCTGCGATAATATAAGCAGCTAGAAAAGTTGTATAAATTAACAAAGATAATTAAAGACCCTTTAAAATATTTTAGCTCAAACCAGACTGTCATTGAAATTTTTGTCGTCCGCATCTCTTTAAAGTAGTTGGGTACTAAATAACATGGTTTTGACGAGTCCAGCGTCCCGCCTTTGATAAAAGATTTTAATTTTATAAATTTGAAATATTATCCGACAAATAATATTGGACCTTATCGTTATAAACATAGCGACTGAAATTTATTTATATTTTATTGTAAGTAATGTAATTCATAACGTAGCTTATTCGCCTGTACTTGTAAATATCTAGTATGTACTTGTTAAATTAAAAGATGCTATTCCTCTATTATAACTAGGTTGTTCCTCTATTATAATTATGCTGAACTGTGTTGTAGCATTTTAACAATAAAGTTGGTATTTACCAACTTTATTTATTATTTGTATATTTAAATTGAACGCACATGTTAAATGAGAACAATTATTTGATACATAGGAATATCTTTGATACATAGGAATATTATAGGAAGAAACCGGCGGCAAACCAAGAACTGGGCGCAGTAGCTCTCTTTGGGGAAGGTTTATCAGCTTCGGACGGAGGTAGGCTGATGGTGATGATGATCTGGTAGAAGTCTCAATTAAGTGGAACACTGCCGGCGTCTATTTATCAAGACACATATATGCTACGACTAAGTAAATAATTTTCTTAGGCGTGTGTGCTTCATGTTATAATGTATCTGCGCTTTCCATAAGGCGGGATTACGGCCAAACGAGGGACGGGGTTATGTTTTTCACATTCGCCCATGGACGATATTTGACACCAGAAATATCACCAACATGTGGCCATCCTTGAACAACTGTAACGTTTTATGGAAGAACTCCATGGTGTAATACACTGGGAACATTCAGAGGTTATGGCATTCCATTATTTAACACTTGTATTATTCATATATTAGCAACAATAATTTTGTTTAACACATGAAATACCGAGTAATTAAAAAGCAAACAAATTTGATAAACCACATTCCTCTAGCCACATGCATTACTCGTTAGTCGATCTGCTGTTTTATATTCCGTCAAAATGCCCTTTCTATAAGTACCTGTCTATTAGTACATCGATAGACTCAACCAGCAAAGTGAATTCGCGCTTCCGAATTCAGAATCGCGCTTGCATTGATCCGAAAATGACTAACAACTTTATAAATATGTAAAGGAGCTCGCGGATTTGAACTATGAATAAGAGATGTCTCGTCAAAGGGGTCGCGATCGCGGGAATGTAAGGCACGTAGCCGTATTAAAACTTATTACTCATTTTCTGGCATCCCAGTACAGTGCCAATGTAGCTGTTTACATTGGAGCGTTTAAATAGGAATATTGAGTCGGTGAAGTATACTCGCGAATGAGTGGATGTCGTACGAAATCTGTGGAGCGAACGGAGGCGTTTCAGTCGGTGTTATGTACATATGTACGTTATTACTTATTTTCCACACACCGCCTTTTGCTAAGTGCTTTTAGGGAGCGCCATAACATCCTGTAACGACATGTAATGAAACATTTCAATATATTTTTTGCTTTAGTAAAGAAATGATTTTTTTGAGATAATGGCGCTTGGGGCTTAATACTTTTACAAGGAAGTGATTCATTTGCAGTTTGCATATATGATTCATGAATACATACCCCAAATGAAATAGTGTTTTTTTTAAATTTCGCCTCCACCTATTCCACCTATTCCATAGTGGGACGTAAACGTAACTGGTGAACCGTGGGAAAGTTATGCATTCCTCTGCCTACCTGATTATAGGCGTGAAGTTGTTAGTTGTATAAGAACGAAAAGTGTCAATCAAACACAGTTTCGATTTGGTAACCCCCTTATTAGCTTGTAGTACTCGAAAAATGTTCACAAACGGTAGCGAATACAAACCACAGACGATAAAATACATTAAAAGTAATATTACGTACAACTATTTACTTATTGTACTATGCATTATTTATCAAAAATCAAGTCAATAATAAATTAGAATCTCTGAAATTGAATATTAAAAAATCTATAAATTTAACATTTTAGACCTAACATAAATTTTAATCAATCACTACTATCGATATTTAATACGATATCGATACTTAATACGATAAATTGACACACTAGGTACGAAGTTATAGCAGCAATAAGTAAGTAAAGATAAACTAAAAACTTTATTTTTGAGATATGCGCTCTCGTGATATTCGCGCACTCGAATATAAATTCCAATTCCAAAATTGAATGAGGCTTTCACGAGCGCGCACTCGCGAGTGAGCGAGCGGTGAATGTGTTCGATGGAGCGAGCGAAGGAGCGCCAGTCAATCACACAAGAACGGCACGTAACTGAAGCAACGCGTACGAGCGCGTATTGGGAACTTAGAGCGACGCATTATATTTACAGATATTTACATATTACGTGGAGTTTCTTAGCATTATGGGCTCTTTTATTTAGAACGAGCTGTGCCCGCGGCTTCGCCCGCGTGGATATCAGTGTGTTACATAGATTTTCCCCCGTAAATACTGACCTAGTGGGAATTCTAGGAAAAGAAGTAGTGTATAATTTGCTTCACAAAGAAAAGAAAGAATTGAAATATTTACCCAAAACTAATGAGTTGGTGGGATGGGGGAAGGGGCACGGGTCGCGACGCGGACGTCAGGTCGGCATGTTATAGAGGGCTGGTTTGCCGAAAAAATATTTTTTTTGGTGGCGTATAATTTTAAATCCATAATATCTTCTAAAGTATTAATTTGATTCAAATAATGTATAGGACAGTTTTGATCTATATTAAGTGCCGAAGACATCAAAAAATTTATTTAGATAAGGATTAATACTGAACAGAAGAAAACAGTCTCTAAAACAACATTATAATTTAAATTGAAATTTTGAACATAAAATTAGCTGTTGTGAGTTAACCATAAGAGATAGATATCGCGGACTTTTTTCTAGTATTTTTGTAGATTTACAGTTCTCTAATACATTATTTTAGTGTATCTCTGCTGGTTCAGGCGGCGCACACGAGTATATTTCCCAGCAAGCAAGATTTTTCTACAGTAATCGTTATATCTCCCGTTCCTGTGAGATTTCTGGGAAAACAAGCAGTCCTATGTTTTATCTCAGGTCTCAAATTAGTTTTGTACAAAATTTCATCTTGATCGATTTAGTGGTTTAGGCAATCAGAAGAGATAGACAGACAGATTTATTTTTGCATTTATAATATTAGTAAATTGCTTACGGATTTCAATATTACTAACTACCAATACAAGAGCTTATATGCACAGTTACGTTGAAGTCTCGCACATAAAAATGGTGACTAACATATTAATTATTTTTAAATAAACAACAAAAGAGCGCTAAAATAACTAATACCGGCTTCATTGTAAGGAAAATCTGTCGGCTAGTTAGGATGAATAAGCTAGCAACTTGCAGCCTCCACATAAATAAGGGGAAGCTTGCAAATGAGGGCGACAATTAATTATCTGTGGCTCGGCTGCCCAAAAAATGCGCAATGGAAACAAACTGGCGCGAGCAACAGTTTTTTTTGGTGATATTTACAGGTCCTCAACCGGCGCTTCTCGAACTTTCGCCGCTAGCGGTCTAAGAATAAAAATAAACGGCGGAAAAGTTTGATAATAATTTTCGAAAACACAATTTTTCACAGAGATTTCATAAAGTACTGGCGAAGGTCTAAAAAAATAATAAACAAATGCGATTTTTTTAGAGAGGCCACAATTGTAACTGACGGATAAAATAGCATTGAATTACAAATTTCAAAAATAGAAATTAGGCTCTTACCTTTCAAAGTAATATAACATTATCTCTTAATGTTTTAAAAATATTTTCTATGCAGGTATGTTCTTTATAAATAACATTATAACTATACAAAAGATTTATGTATCTTTAGAAAATAATATAAAGAACTGAATCCATTTTAATTTTGTTTTCTATCTACCCTCGCACAATATATGCACAAAAATGTATATTGCTTTATATGCTACACCTCATACGCTTCGCAGATTGAAATTCAAGATAAACTTTATCTTTGCACAGCATTACGCTGACGGGACTTGAGTAAAGTTGGCCTACTAACTGAAATTGAACTTTCCACTTGGCAGCGTTGCTCGGCCAAAATATATCAGTTGATACATTGATGTACGTGGTCTGTTGTTTCAAAGATTAACGATAGCTCGTAAATAAAACCGCCGTATTAGCACACTAACAGTCGCGGGGCTATCCATTATAGAGTTTATGCTCTGATGATGTTTCAATTCGAGGCTTAAGTTCCATCGGATGCATCGGTCTACGCGAACAAATTTATTACACTGACAGTTGTTGGGTATGACATTATGTGGGAGTCAATCGGCTTGTACCGGATATAAATATCAGTGTATCATCTTGGGTTCCATTTTTGTTTAGTTTCACGCGTGTTTGAATTCAAATATAATAAACATATAATAATATAATTCTAAATTGCATTTAAAATATATAATGATTGTTTAAAATGTTGTCACTTTGTGTAAAGTGGGATTTATCTGTATAATAAAAATCAAATATTTAATCTCGAGTCGTGAAAAACAATATTCTTGGCTTGGTTTTTGTATCAATTTATCCTAAAAGATATCCGTTGCGAGGTTGATTCCAGTTCCTCCAGCATCCTACGCAGGTTCTCTAGCGATATCGTCAACAATATTAAAAAAAATATGCGGATCGTAAATGATTATTATATCCATTATTAATGTTTACGCTCGTAAATTTGCCGGTCTAGCGCCTTGAACATATACTTCCAATGCATTTACAAAGAGTTTGTGCGGTCATAACATCGCCCGTCCTGTCCATCTGCGTGATTCGTTAAGGTCAGATTGCTTGAATGTTCGAATTGTCACCTCATGTTATGTAAATAATAATCATCTATCTTTTTATAATGATATTTCGATAAACTGTCTCTTCGGAAGCGTCGTTGATGGGCGACTACCGAGGAATCTTGGGTTAAAAACTATATCCAGTTTAAATTTCTAAGTGTATTGGAGTCTTGATTTAGGCCGGTCTGTGGCGTGACGGTCACCTCATGGTCGCATGTAGCGTATTCTTGTGCCAGTGACCACATAAATTAGACCGAAATACTCATTTCATAAGAAGGCAAAGGGTCGCCGAGTGAACTATGTAGTAATATATATTGTCTACCAGCCGACATACAAATGGTTCAAATATTAAACTGCCTAGGGCTAGAATACGAGCTAATTCACCTTACAAGTATAATAACTACGTATTTCTTAAGTAATCCTTAAACATTCGCAAAAGAAGTCGTATGTGTGTCATCTTATAATTATTGTAGCATGAAAAAATACAGAGAACAGTCTAAAAATGTAAGCGAAGGTTGCTTAACTAAGTCGACGTAAAATAAAAAGCGCGCAGCTCCAACGTCTTAACGACCCACTTCAACCTTTGAGAAGCGGTGGCTTAGCCGTTGAAAGTGTTGTCGTTTTTAAAGATTAAATGTAATCTCATTGTAATATTTATATGTTTAATCATTATATAGAACATGTCTCATGTTTAGATATTCATAACAGCGTATGAATTGAACACAAAATGTTATAAATGAATTAAAATGTGTTTGTGTGATGTAACCATGAATGTGGGAGAAAATGTATGAAAACCACTAGTATAATTTTTATGAAGATATATAATTCATTCTTGTATATTTCATCATTGTATGATATATTATACATATTTATTTCTCTACATCGAAACCAAATCCATACTTTGAACTGATTTACAGGCAATTTCAAATGACCAAAAACCCAACTGTCTTCTCTGTAACATGAATGATACCAAAAAAAATTAAAACCGGATCACTCTGAGTTAAACAACATAAAAAATTAAACAGAAATCCCAGCACCTTAATTGCAAGCTTCAATCATTGAAAAGCTGTGCCTTGGCGGTAAAAAGTGTA
Source organism: Mysoria ambigua (assembly GCA_018245875.1). NCBI lineage: Eukaryota > Metazoa > Arthropoda > Insecta > Lepidoptera > Hesperiidae > Mysoria > Mysoria ambigua. Next base: position 11,497 of record DWEI01000692.1, read on the forward strand.
ATCGTTAATAAAGATTAGACGTAATCCGATTTAATTGTTTCTTAACTGTCTCCCTACCGCTGCGGGACGTTCAGCGGTGTTTAGCGTTGGGATTACAAAGGTATTAAGGAAAAGGTATTTAAATATACATACGAAACGTTACTACATAAAAACCATAGACATTTTGCCACATTATTATAATGTTTGCTTTGTTACATTAAAAAAATACTAATTGCAAAAGCTACTAATTGCAATTATAGTAATCATAATATCAAAAGAAAAAGCCAAGAGGTGTTTGAAACTCGTATAAATTGAGCTGTTTAGCAAACAATCAAGGGTATTCAAAATGAGTCCTTTAAAACCACAATATTCATATACTATATGTTATGCCCAAATAGTATTAATTAGAAAACAACAGTTATATATAAATAAATATAAACTATATTTTGAATACAAGTTATAAAGTCTTAAGACGGTATTTATTAAATATCAATAGTTCCTTTTATTTAGCAATAACTTCGCGTTTGATTACTTCATTACCAGATGAAAATCGAGACGCAGCGTAGGATACCGAGAAAGTGGCTATTTGCTTTCGTTTTGAATAATTCCTGATTATACCAATCGGGTTAATAGACGCAGGCAGGGAGTTCAACTCTTTTGCAATCTGTACGGGTTATTCAGAGATACTAAATTCATGTTGATTATCAATATATGCTTATAATTAGATCAGTTGCAGAATAATCGCAAATTCGACAATGCTTTTTGATCGTGCGAACTGTGGTCCATGGACACAATGCTCTCCTAACTACATTGTGTAATTGAAACTAGCATTTCACTGATTCTAGTCCACAGTGTATGCAATTTACAGTATTCAATTACACAACACTAAAGCCCACAGTGTAAACAATTCGCAGTATGCGATTACACAATAGCAAAGTAACGATTTACTCGTGTACTTTAATAATAGCACGTATATGTATGTATGCAGATATGCTTTTCTGACACCTTTTTCAAAACATTAATTACATGACGCCTGTAATCCAGGAAGAGGTAGACAGAAGAGTGCAATATACTACCACGTTTCACCGGTGGCGTGGACATCGCACTATGTGGTTGGACGTAATCGTATTGTACAGTTTTCAATATTCAAGTTAACAGAAGTTGAGTGGTCTTTAAAGTAATAGGTGCTCGTGGGTAGTTTTACCGATATAGGTTACAACGCTTCTACACCCTTTATGTCTATGGACATAAGCGTAACTTCACGCCTGTAATCCCCGAAGAGGTAGACAGAGGAATGCAGAACATTACCACAGAATGCAGAACAGTCTATGGACATTATTTTAAAATAATATGTATGTATTTATAAGGTGCTTAAGCACAGCTATGGAGTTTCTTACGCCGCTTCTTCTCCATAGCGAACCATTATCCTAAGCGGTGGTAGTTTCATTTTGACGTGCAAAAAGTGTTCTTAAGAAACAAATTTGAATAAATGGAATTTGAATTTGAATTTCTAATTTCTAATTTCAAATATTAATTTCATTTTCTACATTTCCTTCAGATTTACACGTTACATGACGTATGTAATCCACGCAGAGGTTAGCGGAGCACGGTACACTGCCAGGCTTCACCGGTTACGGTCACGTCCCACTGCGGAATAGGTGGTGGTGCATTTCCAGAGTCCGAGTCTCTACTGGACAAGTTAAATTAGAAAAATGATCAGATTTACAAAATCTTCAGAATTACCAATTCGTTTACGTAGATACCAATGCAAAGTTGTGGTTGTTGAATAAATATTGAATTGTTATGCGGGCGGTCCCATAACAATTGTTTTTCCAAATCTTCTCCTTCGTCGAATCAGTAACTGATCGTGAATGATCAGCCATCGCGGTGGAAGCGTTAGTCGCAATGTCCAGAGTGCGATGGGCAGTAGTATGTTTGTATTTATTTAGACATAGTCGCCGCTCGGGGAGGCTCCTTTCATGCATTCCGTTTTTCCATATAATAATAATAATAATAATTTAACTCCCGCATTACAAGCGGAGGCTGTGCTAACATGACAGGAGAGCTGGTTAACGTTAATATATATTTAAATTCAAAATTAAAAACATGTCAAATACATGTACCAGGATTTAAATATCCAACCATCAACAGCAATAAGCGTTACTAACTGTACCAGCGCAGTTACCACACATTTTTAGCTTTGCATATAACTACGACGGGTTATTCTTGGTTAGTTAGAAGAATCTCAAGAAATATGCGACTCCTGAAAATAGACCTCTCCTAGGGCCCATGTCCATACTCACCAAGCTGGGCACACGGGTGGAATCCAGACGGTCACCCTGCATACGCCAGCACCAGTCAGCGGCCAGGCATTCGGCCGTGCCCTCTGCGTCTATCGAGTCGTACGCGTAAGCTGTTTTAAATCGTCGTCACTATTAACACAGCTACAGTACTGTCGGTGACATGTTGGTTCGTTCGGGCGGATTGGTTTTTAAATGTCCGCCGCGTCGCCGCCTCACGTGCGCGTCGCGTACGCCTCGTGCTGCGTTTCATAATAACACATTAAACGAATGTGTTATTATAAAAAAAAAATATTTTCCTGTGCAAATCGATTGTGGGTTTACCGTCATATTGTCAAATGTATTTCGGATCAAAGAAGTGATTATGTCTGTTCAAAGTCAAAGTCAAAAATTGTTTATATAGGATATGCAATCACATATAAACTTCATTACAGATAAGTTTACGTTAGTTCGGACCGCGCCCACGACTGAGTAGAACTAACAAGAAACTCAGGGTTTGTCTATAGCATGTTTATTTCTTATATATTATTTGGCACTCCGTGCTCTCTGCCTACCCCGTAAGGGACCCAGCGTGAAGATATGTATGTATGTATGTATGTATGGTTATTTCTTCTGCTGGTAGATTCAGGTATAGCGTGGCCTACTTAAGCATGGGTAAATGTCCCATCTAATTACAGGCAGTAGTAAAGGCGATGCGAGAAGCAGTGCGCTGCCATGCCTACGTCGAATTCCAGTGTGATATTTATGGGATAAAACCCCCGGGGAAGCGATCGTCCAGCATTGGATTTAGTCAGACTCATGATGTTCATCCTTCTAGGGTGTTATGATTCAGTATTTATGTTCGGCTGGAGCTGAGTGATGATTGTATCGACTCCATTGTGGTTTTGTTGCGAATAGAACGCTGGTCGGTTCGAACCTACTTCAATAATTACTTACTTGTAATATGCGTATATACTCCCTTTCCATTGGGGTAGACAGTATTTAATGATTTCCGATTGATCATATCCTGACGGATTCTCGTTGCTTCCACATTTATTCAATTCTTCTAATTATAAATTAAGATATAACTGTAATTTAATTGTGAAATGTATTCGTATCGAAGATATTTAACAAAAAGCAATCGGTACATATGTACATATAGCACGCGGGGCTTGTGTAAAAACCGTCGCGCTGATCGGGAACGCATCTGTGAGTAATCGCCCGTCAGACGCGTCTCTCGAACAAATGTTCCTTCTTGCCGCGCCGCAGATAAAAAGGACGGCCACAGATATAAGTGTGCGACGCGCGAGATAAATTGGTAACCGCCTGCTTGGATTCCACAAGGACAATAATGATACCCTAATAGGCCGTGTTAACTGGAAATTTGGTATGTTCTTGTTTAATATACGAATAATACGGTTAATTCTTACTTAGGTTTCTTAGTAGTAGCTCGGGGCCTAAATGTGTGTCCACTTTAGGGCAATATTTATTCCAAAGTGAGACGTAAGCGTAACTAGGAAAACGTGGGAGTGTACCTACTACAGTCCTCTGCTTATCTCTTCCGGGAATACAGGCGTGACGTTAAGTTTATTTTTAATAGTAACTTTGTTCGCGCTAGTATTGGATTTAGGAGTTGCTGGTATTATTAGAATTTGAATTACAATTAGAATTCGGCCAATGGCAGGGAGCGACGGCCTTTGGGGAAGCCTGTGTCTGGCTATGGGCTGGGACAGGCTTATCATGAAGATGATTGCAGTACAAACAAATCGGGGATTATAGGCGTGATGTTACGTTAATAAATCCATACAAACTCAAGGATAGGCGTTCAGTGACAACACAGCCTTTTTATATACCAGAATGAAAAACGCAGGTCGTGTTATCAAGGGATATTTTCGAAGTCTAGTAAACGAACGAATGATCTCGAACGAGTTGGAGATGAACATGATTGGTTTGAAACTTCACTTTGTTTAATAATGTTCGAATTTTATATAAACAGTAGAAGTATGTAAGGTGGTTTAATAAATTAAATAAAGGTATCATTTATTATCTATGGTGCCGTTTATAAGTTTTTACGAAGTTCGCCACTTTTTACAAACTTAATTTGATGACAAGAAAAACCTTTTGGCGTTTTTAATCTGCACTTACGAAATTGACGCCGTTGAATTTAAACACAGAATACCAAGTTCCACTTGTTGCTGGTTCTTTTAAATGTGACATTCATTTTTCGAATATTCAATTTGTTCATTGGTTTTGCTCTTTTTTATTGTTTTGCTTCTAACTGGCCGGTTTTTGTTTGTTTGACACCGTAAATTTAGCGGTTAGTGTTAGTTTTAACACAATGTTTCCAGTATTTTAGTCTTACATAGCATTCTAACAACTTTTTTTATCTACAGAATAAAAATGATAAAGCTTTACCGTTGTGCCGCATCACAGAAACTACTAGATAGATTTATATATTTATTTTTAGTTTTATTTGTCAGAAGCTTGGGCCTTATCTTAACAAAATATTTAGATAACTTAATTTTATATAAAGTTATTAAAGTTTCAAAAAACTACAAACAACTCTTTGCTATTACTTTAAAATTTGCAAAGCATATTATTCCCATGAATAGTTTTTAAATTTTCTTCATTGTATTTTAAATACATCGTTCATCGATACAAACGAAGTTGCAGGAATTAGCCAGTGTCAAATAATGACACGACAAATGTAACATGGCTGTTAACTGATTGAATACAATTACTATTTCTTAAAATTCGCAGTAGTACTTCCATACACAACTTTAACTCACATATAAATATAAAATGCACACAATTACATTCCCAATACGATGTTGATATTTCGTAAGTTCTTAACGGAGAGTACGGTAAGGGTAAAGTCTGGACTGAAAGGTTTTTAATTTAACTTTAATCTTGTATATTGGATACTTGCTGACTAATCTCTATAGCAAAGTCTGTCCGTCTATAGGTCCATACCAACACGCATGACTAGTACCGGTACCCCGAAGCCATGCAATCAGCGATCACGTGGAATATATTCCAACCTTGGAGACTAACTTTTTCTTCGACCTTTCTGTTTTGTATACAATAACAAATTCAATTTGATGCTATTTTATTGTCTATATTATCGATACATTGAGTTACTTCGTTAGGTACAACTGGGTGGTTTTTCCTAGATTCGTCTCTTTCTGTTGTATATCAAACACCGCGAGTGCGAACGAGACAAAACGTACTATAACTGTTTAGTTTTCGGATGTTTCGTCTTGTCGGTATTGAGCGTACATACATAAATTGTTACTTTTAATGCGTATGTTGTTGCCAAAACGTAAAAAAAATTGTTTGGTTTAAAGATTTTGTACATGAAAAGATTTAAAGCTTGATGCGAGAGATTCATATTGTACGTGTACAACAGAACATTAATGAGGCCTTGGATTGCATATTTAGAAGAGTTAATAATGTAGTAAATCTGCGATCAATGCAGCAGATATAATAATAAATTGATTGCATACGTGATAGCAATATTATTTTGTGGTTAAAATGATTCGTCAATATTAATATAAAGAGTATATTTTAAGAATTTTAAAGAGCGATTTTAAATAGCGATTTTACAAAATAAATTCATTTACCTATCGAAAATGTTGATATCTTTTCAGACAATTAATATCTATTTTGGGTATAATATAATAAATATTGTTTACCAAAACAACATTTATCAAAGCAAACTTGTAAATGATAGTCAACCGAATGTAATGTATCTTTTGCTGCTAAATTTGTTCGTTAAAAAAATATAAGATTTATTTTCTTTTCTTTAAGGAATTTTAACACGAAAACGTGTACAGTGAAAGCTATCGACGGTATTAAATCAATTCGTATACATATCCAGTGAACTTAGCGAGAGGAGTGTTTAACTCATTACTGGTGAATGAGCAAAAAAACTTTAATTCATCTGAGCCAGCGCTCGCGGCTCCGTTCGGATAGCTCTAGCCGGAGCTTTGAAATTTGAATCGAATAAAAACTCAACATTTGCTTGATTCCATTCGTGTTGTTATGTTCCGATTTCCAGTTTCCGCTGTGCAATTGTACCGCTTTTGTTTAAAGTTTTTCCTCTATGACTTTTAATCTTATTATGCCAGCTGGAATGCTTGTCTGCACTTAACAGGTTTTTTTCTAGCGTTTAACACGTGATATTTTCATGATAGATTAAAATGAAATGGTTAAGTTTTAGTGATATTTTCATACAATCGAATAGCTTAGACTTTTAGATACAACTCTATAAAACATATATAATATCCCTTCGGGGATTACAGGCGTGAAGTTACGTTAACTCTATAAAACATACTCTGTAAAGATTAGTCAGACACAATTTTTTTTATTTAAATGTACGTTCACGCCTTAATCCCCAAAGAGGTAGGTAGGGAAGTTAAGTACACGATTCACTAGTTTTCATCGCATTATCGAAGAGGGTGTTGCCATACATCAGATATAAATATAGACAACGAGCTACTAGAAAATTCTTATTGAAAATCTGCGTTAGGAAAATCTAATAATAACAGACCTTGGATTTTGTATGCAATTGTATTAATTTCCTTTTTATTTTCTAATAACATTAATAGAGTCTATACATTGATATCTTTGACAAGAGCTCTATTTGTAATTTACCGTTATGCATAGCTCTATCTTCCGTCTCTACATTCGTACGTATTCAGATCAAATGTAACAAATCTTGGCGACGCCACTTGCTAATGCCGCGCAAACATTAGTATTGTTGTAAGCTTTTGTATGGGCATGATTTAGTGGCCCGAACGCAATATAACGCATGCCTCGGAGGACTTAGCCGGTTTGGGCTAATAACGGCGAGTGGCTGGTGGGGAAAATGATAGCACTACGGCGAGATAACTGTGGCTCTACAATTACTTATTATTGTGCGTCGTGACGGCGAGAACGACGATGTTATATTAAATGACATGTCTTCTTAATTTAAACGTAACATGACTGTCTCGTTGGTCAAGTTGCTAGCACATGCGGGTTGACAGTTCCTGGGTTAAGTGCCGTGTTGAGTATGATTGGATTTTTAAACTTAGAATTCCTGGTTAAAACTTTTTGTAGAAACTCGGAATATATTCCATTAACGTAAACACTACTGCTCACTCTTCTTTGTACCTCTTCGACACTGTTCTTGGTACCACTTTGGGGACAGCAGGCGTGATGATAGGTTTTTATTCTATATGTTGTAACATTCTACGTTTCCAATAACGCAATAGACAATGTCCAATTGACCATACCAATAAGGAAGATTTCACCATGATGTTATTTTTTCATTCCATATTACTAACGTGTTCCGCGTAGTTATACAATGTTTAAACGTTTAGACGATGAACAAACAAAACGTTTTCTATCCCTTTCACTATTACTTTATAGTCATTAAAACTGAGCGAGATAGGTAGTATTGCAATCTGCATACACATATTTAGCACTGTAGCACTTGCTATTAATCTATGTTGCACAACTTAAACACAGTCTCTTAAATAATGTGTTCAAAAAGAGCGGGAAAATTATTGCAGTGTAAATTCGTAATTATCCTCATTAAGACTCTTTTGCTCGAGAAGTGGGGATTCCTTTGGTTAAGGTTGATGAAGTTTGGACACAAGGTATCTCGTTGGAAAACGATTCATATAAAGTTATTGGCTCATAGGATGAAAGTTTAATATTTATGACACTCTCATATATAACATATTTTTCAATATTCAGTGAAAACTTTTGATCCATGTACGTATGAAAAATTCAGTTTTTAATCTCTCGAACTAAATGTTGATGTCGAAATAAAAATGTTGCTTTTTGTAAAATATCTTTGTGAAGTTTTCATACAGGACTTTTTGTGATTTTTTTTCATAAATTTGACCCAGGCAACTGAGGAAACATTTATTTTGATATAAATTTATCTATAAGCAACTTTTGTGTTTACGAATGTTTCATCTTGTTAAGTTTTATAATTACTCTTTAATAATGAAACTGATCCGCCTAATTCTTACTACTTCATTTAGTATTTTCCTATATTTTATTTTTATTAGTTTTATACTTATTTAAAATTATAATACTCTTATAGAGAGTACATGTATATGCTGATTCTCTTTTTGCACGTAAATTAAATGACAGCGCTTAGTAGTAGTATTAAACGAAAAAAACTAAATTATATTAAATAAAACGATAACAGGATTTATTTGGCAGTGGTAATTATACGTCTTTATTTCTCTTAAAGGTTATTGCTTCTATTGATCAATTAAATACTGAATAAAGTTTCATGGTGGAGGG
>DWEI01000693.1:0-20059 GCA_018245875.1 Mysoria ambigua
TCCGCATTCCTCTGCCTACCCCTTCGGGGATTACAGGCGTGAAGTTACGTTTACTATTTCTAAATCATGACATATCCGAGTGGTATTCAATTATTTATTACTCAATGATATCTCTTATAATAAACACGCTTCCATTGACGCATTTACCGTAAAATTTCGGTGTTGAAAAATTTTAACGCGGCGTAAATTTACTGTTTTGCTTAAAACAAAGACGTGTGTTAGCGCTGCTAATTGGAAGATTTGTTATAATAGATTGTTTTGTTGTTGTCAGCGTGTGTGAAATTTAAAATAAACACACTTAAATACGTTTAGTTTCACGAGCAAAATATTCAATAACTACATATGAAATGTTATAGCTATAACTCGTGGAACAATGGGACTCGTAGGCGGCTTTTAATTAAACGAGTGATACCAACGGGGTAATATCGAATTCAATCGTGGTGAGTGTGTAACCTTTGAAAGTTGTGTCGTGCATCCAAGTACCATTAAGGCCTCTCCTGGACGCGTGCCAGAGTTGTGATATTATTAGCACGTAGACAACGTCCGAGTTAATCAAGCTCGAATAAGATCAATATGTCCCGTGGGTGACGGTTTCAGGGACGCACGCCCCGGCGGCCCGCTGCCCGTCGGCCGCGATCGCTAACCGGATCGGACGGCCACGCCGGACGTCGTCCGAAATTGCGATTTACCTACATCGTTAGCCCGATAATGTCACTCTGGAATCTTTGTAAACGCGTGAGTGAGAATAAACAGAGTTAGCGTAACGATTGCAGCGAGCACACCGATTTAGATAAGAAGCTGTAATTCAATGACAATTCTCGTCGCGGAAACCAATGTTTACTGTAAATTGGAGAAAGCTACGTAAGTCGCTGCTCGAAGTCTAGACCGCTCAGACAAGTTCTCCGCGAGTGAGATTTCCTAGAACCACGGCGCGGCGCGCCGGCACCGTGCTGCGAACAATTTCACTAAAAAATGTTCGACCTCAATATCGACGCGCGCGCACGGGTACTTCAACATTAATTGACGGATGTTCATGTATAAAAGTGTAGCAATTGAACTAATATAGCACATAACTATTTATTAAGACATACATTGAATGTATACTTGCGTTGTATTCTTGAATATCATCACCTTATTATTCACAGTTTTAATAATTCTCGTAGCTGTGTTCGCCTTAAGAGGCACATTAACATGTCGAATTACTTAATTGCCTACACTTTCCATATAGCGTGGCGTGACTATTTGCGTGAGATGGCGCTGCGTGCCGAAGAGAGAAATTCTCAACTACTGTTTTATGTGCGCATGTGGAGGGACGGTTAACGCTTGCAGCCGAACACATCCGACGTGTGCCCGCTCTTTGATCGGACGCCATCTATGGTTTTCTCTACGGAGCAGGCTTCATCAATTTTATTCATACGCAAATCTAATATTCATTTATGTATACGACGGGAGCAGAAGTCGCCGTCGGTGGCCGGCCACGTAAAAGACTTAATTAACTTAGCCGGCGGCCCATAAAATGGGGTACGCTGGAGCGGGTGCACCGCTAGCGCGACTGCCGGCCGAGCATTACTGACTCCTCTCTTGTTTTATCATTATTATGCCGGCTGTCATCCGAACGTTTCATATTAATGGATCGCTCCACTTATTCGACTTGTGCTTACTTACTTTGTTTGGTATTAATTACTGAAATGATTTTTTTTATATGGGTGCACCGGGTCTCTTGTCAGGTAAGCAGAGAGCAACGAGTGCTAAACATCTCTGTCTTTTCCGATCTGACGTCATTATTCAATAGTCATCTTTTGAATTTGGAATGAAATGTTTTTATTTTGATTTATAGCTACTTTGTTTAATTACATAAACTAAGGTGACAGCTAATAGTTTGATTGGCTATAAGAAACGGATAGGTAACGTTTTTGTTATTCACTCAATTTTACACCATAGATATTAGTACACAATATATTAAAATACATCTAGAAGGCAATGAAGAAACAGAACGGAACAAAGTAATAGTTTATTTCCTTCAGAATTTTCTTTCAAGCGACCGGTAACTGGAAATGGTTTATAAAACGGTAGAGCGACGTGCAATATGCCTTCAAATCTATAAACAATTCATAGTGATAAAAATATATACACAATTTTCATGAATGTTTGTTAGCGACGAAATGCTTGCTTACTTGCACATCTCCTAATATGACATGACATGTAATTCTGGTCGTGTTCGACTCGGAGCCGGCGAGGTGCCGCGTGCGTCGTCTGCATACACGACGCGACGCAACTAGCGTGCTAACTAAACATTTGATAACCGACCATCTATTGTATATTGTTGAGCTGCCTTCAAACTTATTGATTCGTGGCTCACACACACATATACAGGCATGAGGCGTTTCAACACGCTGCCCAGCGGCCGAACTCAAGGACGATTGTCTTAGACCTGTGATTTGTAACTAGTGTTTATGGAGTGCAATGACCACACTATATATTGGCCGATCCAACGTGGTTTACCAGAAGCTTCAAAGAATAAACAAAAAGATAACATACCAATAAGTATGAAACTTATCTTTCAGATCATATAAAATGAATTTTCATTAGTAATAAATAATAATAATCCGTTTATTCAAATTTTAAATTTGTTAAATTTTCCATAGTAAAATCTTACTATTAATCTGAAATACTTGGCACGATTTGTATCATTTTGTCTTTGTTACACGGACAGATTATGACACCATGTTGCCTCACTGAAAGCGTCGGTTATATTTAATACATCCCTATAACGTACATTAATAACGTTAATCGTATAATCCACCGCGCTCTAATTATGCAATTCGTGAAACGTCGTAAGCGCGACTAGAAACAGCAATCGGAAAGGTCGGGGGCCAGTTGCACCGACGTTGATTATTTACTTCAAATCTCGTTTAAGCCGCGGGGATAAGCCTCTCGCTACGTTAAGCGAACGTCAGTACTGGCTTTTCAATTTATAAAACTAGACGCCTTGTTATCTTCAACCTGAAGGTCGGCACGGATGGATTTATGATGTATATTAATGTAATGTGGTATAATGTTATGGCAAACTACGGACGGTAGCCGTGTTACAATATATGTATCGTCGCGATCATTATCTGCGCAATAATATGTCCTGCTACATCAAGGTATGTCTTGTTATATCTGTTCACGTATTTTGACGAAGTAAGAAAGATATTTATATAACATCTATGTGTGTGATCACTAGACCGTTAATATAGAAAAATATATTGTAAAATATCGTAACAAGCCCTGACATAATATATGTTATAACTCCGTCTGTGACATACCGATTATTAAAAAAATCTCTGATCTACTCTTAGTGAACGATGCAGATTGTGTAGGAGTGAGGAGTGGTTGGAACAGATTATAATTGGCCCTCATAGTTCAGTAGGAAGTGAGGTTAGGTGATCTAACCTTTGTTGCTTTGTTGAACGGATGTGTTCGACGGGCCTTCGAGTTGCACAGACGTCCTTAGACATGCAAACGTGTGACGCCATCTTTTATTTAACAGTCAACGGTGACCGCGCTGTAAACGTTTTAATGGATTTAGCAGTTAGCAATATTAATTTGGCTGAATAAAACATTACATTTTCTGTCTGGTTTTATAGTTCAGTTTATATTATATAGATATGATACGATTTTCATTTCAATAGTGCTATTCCGGTAAAAACTTTTGGGGATACAAATGGAAATGTAGATAGTTATGTAATTTTTTAATTGTAGGTTTGCAGATTTTCCTTAAAAGTTTCTTAAATATTCATGTGGGCCTTTTATCTTTAAGGCTTTTTGAAATTCCCTTAGTCGTGAAAAAGCTGTATATTTTATTGATATTAAGATTATATTTGACGACTGTGGCTCAGACAAAATACGGTTCTACGGTATTGAAGTAGAGAAGGGCATTTAATTTCTCACCACAGAAACTTCGACAACTTCTTCAGATAGCTATACCTACTTCGAAAACAATGTTCTAGCCAGCCGTGTACTTACCTACCTAGCCGCTGAGCGAAGCTAATGAAAACTCCCTTGTCGCTTTTAAATGCAAATTTAATGTTTATGCTCTGGATGAAGCGCGCATTTTATGTTTAAAAGATCTAGATTTAGGAGGGAGAGAAAGAAGAAAAGAAAGAAAAACAAATGGAAATATAAATACAGAGAGAGAGAGAGAGAGAGAGAGAGAGACAGAGAGAGACAGAGAGAAAGAATGAAACCGTTCATTAGAAAAATGGTCAACTTTTTTTAGACTATATGTTCACATTTTCTAAATTCGTGCAATATAATTTCGTTAAATAATGACCAGAAGTTCCGTGATGTCTGAAGGAACATGCGTACATACATTAAAGTCGTCAAAGAGTAACCGTAACGAGTTGCAAGTTGGTGAAGTCAGAAGTCGGCAAATTCCGAGTGACTAGTAAGCAAGCAGTGGCGGGGGGCGGTTCAAGTTTCCACTCGTCGACCCGGCGTCCGTTGTTTGACGCCGCCCGCGGCTACTTCCCGCGACTTCGCCGGCCCGCCAGCGGCTAGCTGGGACTTTTGTGTTTGATGGCGAAGCTTTGAAATGACGTTTTTAATTAATATGCGTTTTTTTTTTCTATCTCTACCACATGTTCAATACTAGATGTAGAAGAGGAGTTTGTGCGTTGCATTAAATAATGTAATGTTTAGAAAATTATATATAACCATAGAACTTACGGATAAGCTCTGATGTATATGTATAAAACTGTTTTTTTTTTAAATATAAAAATGAACTGAAAACATCGTTAATTATATATATTTGGATATTTGTGAGAGCTATCGATTTGTTAAAGGTCATGGCGTGCAACTCTATTCGTAATGTAAATCAGCGTTACACCAAGTACACCATATGGCTTTCATTGTTGTTTTGCACGGTAGTATAATTCTCAACGTTTCATGAATGAAATATGAAGATAACATTGTTTCCGGACCCCTCTCTAATTCTGGTGGGTATCTGTTCATTGCACCCGAACGTTATTGTATAAGCCGACAGCTGGGCTGGGACTATAGTCCGCTGTTTGTATTGTCGGCTAGTCTAAATGAAACATTACGTTGGCGCGGCGGCCTGGGGCCCGCACGCTCCGTCGACCGTAGAAGATACCCGTCACTGCGTGTTGCTAGTGTTTACTGGTTATCTTTATATAACCTTTTATATGTAGTGTATAATTATGTTTATTAGTTTTTAAACTGTAGTATGCGATTTCGTTATGTGCGTTATAACGTGTAAATAACGGCATTTTTTTTTTTAATCGTCATTGTCATATTAATAAGTTGTCTCTAAAAAAATTGTCATAAAGAAATATCTTTAACGTAAACTAGTTAAGATTTTGGTGCAAAAAATCCAGATACACACATATAAGGTGTTGATGCGGAGCGTCTTGTGCGGGGTAGTCGGCCGCAAGGGCTGAGGCCGCGCGCTCCGCTAAGCGCTCTAAATACACCCCCGGTCACGTAGCGCCGCTGCAAACTGTTGAATATTAATATACAAAATAATATTCACCAGAAGAAATCCCGCCCGAGCCGTGCCCGGCCGCGCCTCGCCGGGCGCACCGCGACTCCGTGTCTAAATTGTTAAAAAAACATTAAAACAACAGCAAGAACATTTGCATGAGGCTTATTTCAACGCTCCTAACCTCAAAAATATTTTAAACTTCCGCTTTCGCTTGAACTTTCAAGTTTTCATTGTGGCTATCTGTTGTTTTGAATTTACAAAAACATTAAATACGCAATTGACTGCCTCGTTGAAAGAATGGCTGCAAGTGTGATGATGAGTTTCCAGGTTAGAATGTGGGGTCGGTTGAGATTTTGTAACTTAAAATTCGTAGTAGTGTCGCACAATTTAGTTTTAAGACCGGTATACGCTTAAACACTCACTCCCTACTCCATAGCGGGATTTAAACGTAATGTGCTGAAGCGTGGGAGTGTACTACACTTCGCTGACTACTGCTTAAGGTATCGCAGTCGTGAGCTTACGGTTTTAAACTTTCATCAGAGAGAATTGTAATTAATGTGTGTATATAAAAATGCAAATGAGGGCATTATTAACTATTCAACAACATGATTCCAAACTGATGTACCCTTATGTAATATTCGTCCGCCTGAGTAGGCTCTCGAGGGATGTTTTGTTGATGTTTCGTTGATACGGCGCCCGGCGAGCGTCGCAGAGGGCAGCGGGCGCGGGTGGGGGGCGCCTGGCCGCGGACCGGGAGGATCGAGCAGGTACGCTTCACAATTCCACGAAACACATTTGTTCGCGCTACGCGTCCGAATTAACGTGATGTTGACAAAACCCTTATTTATATGAGGCTCGTTTTTTGCTATGTATAAAAACAGGCTCTCATGTTTTTTTAATCAACTCGCGTTCTGCGCAAAACGGTTTATGGATTTTTCTCCTGGCACCGTGATGATACGACAACAATTCGGATTTCAACTTGAAGTTTAATTTCGTTACTCCACACGGAAAATCATTTCATACCGTACTTTAAATATACGTAACGTACCGTACGTTATATATACATAGTATGCGATTGAGTTATGCGCGTTATAATTTCTATAATCACAAAAAATATAAATCGTTTCATTGTTGATTTTAAACGTGTTTTCATTAAAACGGTATCATACAACTCTCGGTGTATGTATGTATAAAGTTCACCTCCCACTCGTCTGTGGGATGTACATATAACATGGGTGGAAGGTGAGTGTATGTATGTTTCTTTGCTTTTATAAATATGTACATTCAGATATTAATTAAGTATATATATAACGTCGTGTAGGTCATAAAGCGATCAGCGAACGATTTATCAATAATTAGGTACAAGGAGTAGTCGTTGAACTTGTGTTATATTATCTATGTACGCCAGTAGCCGCTGACCAGTATTTATAGGTCACAATAACAAGCACAAGCAACAAGATTGATTTATCAACTCGCCCATTATATTTTCTCATATAATTATATGGAGAAATTGCTACTCGCCAATAAATTCTCATTAACTTGAGGAATTTCACGCGGTCGATGCGTTAGTTTGAATGTCACGATAAATAAACGAATGTCACATCAAAGCGGTTGGACAGGCGATGCGTCTGTGAAATAGCGTCACGTGACATACGTATGTGTCAAAAAATGACAGGGACAATGCAAACGGTTGCGTTCGTCTTGTGATTTTACGTTGCACCTACTTCTACATTATCCCTGAAGAATGTAATTACAAATGCGTATGGATAGCCGTGTGAACGTTTTCACCTGTATGCAGCAGAATAGATTTGGATCGATGACTGTTCGTGCTCAAAAATTTGTCGTCGATGGTGTACAATTTTTTTTAAATCACTCATTAGTATAACGTGTCGTGTGAGGTAGAAAGATGCAGTACCCTTCCGCGATTCACCGGTTCTTAAATGTAGAATAGCGCTGAGCCTATTGCTACTGCCTATTAAACGGTACTATTTATTGACGTGTTACTCATTACTGTTTATATATTGTTAGTTACTAAATTATTGCTCCTATTAGTCACAGACGAACCGAACTGTACTCGGCACGAACGACAAACAAGGCGACGCACGCGACGGTCGCGTCCGTGCAGCGCGCTCCCTTCATCGCTACATTCTCACATTGTCCAGTTGAGATCAATTACGCTTAATTGATCCTGATATAATTATCATACACCGAGCAGAGCACAGCGGCTCCGAGATCGGTTGCGTCATGTTCAGTCAGAACTACACGCTCAACCTGAATTCTATCCTAGCGACTCTCATAGGGCGTTTCATTAACTTGATTACCAGAGTAGATATTGTCTAGTACGTTCGATAGAGATTGCGAGACGTAAATTTAAATATACAAGAAAGAAAGGCCCTCTATGTTGAATAAGTTATGTGGCATTGAAAAATAAGTGGTAGGTATTCTGACCATAGTCAAGTGGTTGTGTCGTATATTGTTTAAACGTTAGCGAGATCCCATCCCGGTTATACTGAATATCGACATGAAATGTAATTGTATGAATATAAGTAATAAGTCTGATATTGATTGATGGTGGAGGAAGAAGTGTCTGGAATCGGCATGCGGGTATGAAGAGAGTACGCACGTAAAGCTCTGTAAAGGTTATAGATATTTTCCAGTACTCTCTGTCAATCAAGTAATTACAGTGATTATATAATAAAAGTACAATGTGTATATATACTTGTATTGTTATAGAAAACATTAGAGAAATGAAAGAATCGGCCGAAAATAGAATTCTTGTACAGTAACAAGTTGGATGTATTTCTCTTATTGTAACAACGCGCCTCACGGTCCGCGCTCGCGTCGCTACGATCTATTGCGTCGATCAACGCACTTTTGTGTTTATTTTAATATGAACATTCGCGGCGTCTGCTATCAAAATTAGCCAGGGGACAACGATCGGGGAAGTATTCCGATCACCGTCGCTATAGAACGTATGCGGCGAGCGGGGATTACACATTCGAGTGTGTTCCAAATAGCAATACATATCAAATTGTTTTCGTACTAAATAAAACGCTTAGCTCTGGGTATCTACGATGGTCGCGTGTAGCGGAACGTTCACGAATATCTTAACGAACGATAATTTGTAAGAATAGCCGGAGACTAAACAGAAGAGCTCGGTCTAATGCTAGACGAATGGCAGAGACGCGGTCTATAAAAAGTCAGTTTGTTTACGCGGTCGCCGGACGCGGCCGACGCGCCCGCAACACATGCGTGCAGCGGGCGTTGTGTCCTCGCGGCCGGTATCACGCGCCGCTGTACTCCTCACTCAGGACATATCTGTGTGATTTTTGTATTAATGTTCGTCTGTTTTATTAATTTATTACCTTTGAATGTCTCGAGTCGTACAATATTATTTTGGTAGAGAATTCGCGGTAAACAATTAGAATTCCATACCGGAGTGCTCTCTGTTGTCGCGCTGAAGAGCCGTGTCTCTTCAGCTCGTCTCGTGTGTGCGACCTCTGGCCGCGTCCATGAATATCTTCTAAATATATCACTCTCTACAACAATATAAATTTACTCACCTATTAAACATTATATACCGCATTAAATACTTAATAAAGTATCAAGATACGTCATACTTTATCGACGCCTGTGATCGTAATTACGTAGCAAACTCTAACATAATATCACATTATGTTCTTTACGATCAATATTACGAATTTTTATTATGTATATTCTATGGAGACATAAAGTGACAGGCTGCATTCAATCACCGTGATCGCTAAATATTTTCAAGTTTATCGTCCAAACACTTGTGGCGTGTTATTGACGTGTTACGTTAACAGTGAATTTGAATATTAAGTTGAGTTGAGCGGGAACGAGTGCAGATGGCGTCCGCGCGCGGGGACGTCGTCCTCGAGGGCGTCCCGGCCGCCGAGGATGAGAAGAACGGGCGCACGAGCAGTAGGCACAAAGGACGGGGCTCACCGCCGACTGTGATTATTAATGCCCCAAACGACCGACGCCCGCCGCCCGCCAATGTAAATTGTATCGTTTTTGAAGAAATCGCCCCAAACTTCAAAAAGCTCCTCAATGCTTTTTCGCCAACCGGCCCATTGTTAATGAAACACAATAAGGATAAAATTGTGCTATTCACAGAGAATGGATTCGTTTAATGTTTTGTTGTGCGTACCTCTTGCCGTTATTATAATGCCAGTAAATTTTCAATGCCCTATTGCTTTCTTAGTGTGTAAAGAGAATTCATGTTTCTATCACGCATTTATCCTTTTCTTTTGTAATGGTTATTTTGAATTCTTTCTTATTTTCTCATTGTTATTTGATATTATTATTTTTTAAGTCTTCCATAACAAGGGAATGGGAGTAAACAAACTCAACTTGTTTATCATTTCAGCGTATAATTATTCAAATTTCAGAAACAAAGCTTCGGTAAACACGTAGATAGACAAGCCACGAGCAATACTAAGCGCAAATATTGTTTATAATATAATAAACGCTTTTTAACACAGAACACGCGAAATGATAAGTATTAATATAAGCAACGAGTAGAATTCGTCGAACACACAATAGACCCTAATCTCGGATCACGAGTGAGGCGCGACGCACATACCAATGCCATTCCGAACATGCAAATTTTTGTGTACGATTCCATGTGTTGTTCTCAGATTATGTAGGTACATATTGACAAATACCGTGCATACAATATGAGTACCAAAAAGTCATCTTGCTCAGGTCATAACCCATATACTAACTTCCAGTAGTGGGTACGAGGCGACATGAGCAAACACGATACGCCGACACGTACGACGTGGGCGTCGTCTTCCACTTCAAATTGTGCGAAAACAAGAACATCGTGGAGGGCTATAAAGTAAAACTATGACGTAAAGCAATGTATGTAGCAATGTCATTTGTTCGAGGCGTGAGCGGACTTTACATCGGGAAGATTCAAAAGTGGCGCGTCATAGCTCTCGTGTGATGTGTGTTAGAAGCGTAATTAAACAGTGTGCGAAGTGGTCGGTCGCGGCGCGAAATCGACGAGCGCCCGGTGGCGGTCGCGCCGCGCGGCCGCTTGGCGCAATTGTGACCAATAACCACTTCCTAATTTTCTCGTTTCCTGAACCTCGCCGCGCCGCGTCGCGTCGCGCTCTCCTGTGTGTGCGTAGCTCACTTATATAAATTCACACAGCTATACGTTGGTTATTGCTTTAAGGTCGTGACGAACGGGCCTATAATATTTATTAATAGTTAATATGTAGTAAGATAATATGTTTGTACGTGCTGTTAGGGGTATTTTGCCTAAATCACTAGGTTGGGCGAGTGACGATATATGCAAAGTGGCCGGTAGTGGTTGGATGAAATTAGCTGAAGATTGAACTCAGTGGCTTTCTATTGGAGAGGCCTATGTCCAGCAGTGTACGGAAATAGGCCGGTGATGATGATCATGAATATAATAAATAATATGTATAATAAAATAATAACAAAAACTACAGACAGTAGCTACGCAATAATATGTATCTTTTCTTTCGGTACCCACGCAACAATATATCTTGCTATTCTGTTTTTCTTCATCTGTGTGTCTTTACCTGTTCACATATTTTTTCGAGACAATCCAGTTTCGCCTATGATGACTAATATTGTAGGTATGCCTATACTGATTTCAGCGGCAATACCAAATTTCTCTGATAGTTCATTTTTAACTTTAATCTAGCCTCTTATTCGATACTTTTTAGTAACACTACTTGCGACGAAACGATTTTTACGGCGTTTTATTATGACTATAGGTTATTTATGTATAGATTGATTCATTTGAAAGTGATGATCGTTACCATTCAATTTTTTTTTTGTGACAAAAAAATATTGTCTACATTTTTCTTAAACTGCATTGTCGTTCCCCTATGATAAAGAAAAACATTTATCGCAGGAACGACAATTCAGTTAGCCATAGATTTGCCAACTGAAATTTACGGTACTGGATAGTATGGACAGATTCTATTTCGGGCAGATTCTATAATGAACAGGTTCTACACTGGACGGATCCAATACGACCATTGAGGCAGTTAATATGCGTTTTGAAGTCAATTAATTTTATTGTTTACCATTAATTCTAAAATACAATCAATTAAATGCGTGTTTCGCGTTTTTGGAAAAGTCAACCGCTTCGGAATAAAAAGGAACCGCATGTTTACGTAACTTCACGCCTGTAATCCCCGAAGCGGTAGTCAGAGGGATACAGACCACGATTCCCACGATTCACCGGTTACGTTTACGTCCCACTGTGTAATAGGTGGTGAGCTGGTGAGCCTATTGCCATGCATCGGGCACATATTCAGACCCCAAACCACTACTAGAAATTCTAAATTAGAAAATTTTGTAGTGTTCTACCCGGGAATCGAACCCGATCGGCAATCGCACATGCAACCAGCACGACCAGCGAGGCATGTTTACGATAAAATATATGTATCATTACTTTCAGTAAAATTACTTCGCTTTGGTTGCTCTTTGATATCATTAATCACCAAACCCATTTTGAGGTGCGGATATGGTGTATCGCAAGGTCGAGATGTTGTTATTATAAAGGCTTACTCGATTTGAGATTACATTACTTCATTAGTGCTTCAAATATATACAGGTGGAAGTATATACAGTATATATACAGTGTATATAAAGGTGGAAGCCGTGACCGAAGAGCTATAAGCACACAATTTGCCAAGTTTAGATTTGTAATATGGATTTAATATATGAAACGTTCGATGGAAACGTTGTCCATACTTTGTTTATGATTATAACAATTGTTATTTATAATTTGTTATAACACGAGTTTGTGTGACTTTTTTTAGTAGCGAAATAAGATTAAACGACGTTAAATAGATTTGAAAGTTCAGCTGAACGCGACAACGGCATATTTAATCAATTTGCAATATGTTCAATAGACTTTACGTTGTACGTATTACAAACCAAAATTAAAGAAATGTACCCATTGATCTGTGGCCTCTAACGCTCCATTATTGTATTATATGTATCTTCTGTCTTTACCGAAGACGTGTAACCCATGCTTTGATGCACTGTTCGAATGTGCATTGGCAGCAATGTCGCTTCAGTTGCCAACTAAACAGATGGATGTTTTTAAACCACTGACTGCAAATGTAACCACTGACCTACTAGCGACGACATACGTCTGTAAAACAAAAACGACAGTGTGAGGTTTTTTTGCAGTAAACTAGTCCTTCGACCGACAAACCCCCGACTGCATTCGCTCTGCTCAAGTCAACAGATGGTTATCAATCCTCCCGAAGTAGACCCTTAATGCGTACGCACGGTGTCATCAACGAGAACTTATTGACTTAACTCCGGTCTAAAAGATAGTTTCAGGCCCAACCGGTTAATTCGAATGGACTGCCGTTGACATCTTGTCGCTGCTAGTATTTTGGCACGCGTGTTCGGTGTCAATATTTCGATTCGCAGCCCAGAAACGTCATCTATAAGTAGAACCTGTATTTGTTAAGACAGATTCAACATGCATTAGCTTCACCCCCGACGTGTAGTGTTACACACACTCGAATCGCATTTTACACTTCTTTAAACATACTCCCCTTGAATTTGCACATCGGCTGCTAGCTCCGCTTACCAAACAATTATTAGTAGGGAACTTTCGAATTCTGCAATGAGTAAACATTGAAAAATATTTCCTTAACATAAGCAGTGGAAAGAGGAGTATCTGCGGTAGGAAAACAATAATGTTAGACATAAATAGGTAGGAAATGTGTCATCCGTAAAGTCGCGGCCGACGGACCGCACCTCAGTTCTTCAAACAAATTAAACACATCCGACGAGGCGGAGCACATTGATTCAATTTACCTGCGCCGTAACAATTCCGAAGGCGGCGCTCCCGTGTCTCTATTAGTTTAAGGACGCACTGGCCCGGCTCCGGCGCAGGGGGCCCGGTACGCGCGCCGAGCACGGTTATCACATTATGTAAATCGTCGATCGTTCCGCCGGCTACCTGGCGATGCAGGGATGGGTGTGTTTGCTTGTAGGTGCTTTCATATATAGCTGAATCACGCTTTTGCACCGTTATACGGATTGTGTGGTCACAATGGGTATTGGGTACGTGTTACGATAATGAATTTTTCAATTTAGCACGTCACGTTAGCTTAGAATTCATGAATAATTTGTTTAAATGCTCTTTCTGAATCGAACGCCTTCATTTTTTTGCGTTTTAACACTAAATATTATTTGGTTTAACGATAAAATAAAATCGAGTGGAAAACCTGGCTCACTTTACAGTTCTCGATTTTCCAAGACGTGCACCATCTGCTAACCTGCATTTAGCCTGAGAAATTGCCCCAACCCATCTCATTCTATAATGAGTCCCGCGTCCGAGAGCTGAACGGAAAAAGTTGATGAAAGGACGACGTGGAAAAATGAAAAGGATATTTTGTATTTAACAGATGTCGTGTTGGTATTTCAGCACATGGTGGGGACAGGCATGGCGTCCCCGTTCAACGCGGCAGCGGCGGCCGCGGCGGCGGCGGCGCAGTTCGCGGCCAACGGCGAGGCGCTCGCCGGCGTGAAGGCGGACAGCGGGCCCGCGGTGGCGCCGCAGGCTCCCCTGGTCAAGAGCGAGGGCCCGCCGCAAGCCGCTGCCTTGCCGCCCGCTAATTTCTCTCCACAGCCACAGCCTCAGCCACACCAAACAAATACAGTAGACAATCAGAATAACTCGGTAAGCAACTGACCTTGTGGAGATAGAATCCATTATGCATATTATACTGATAAGCATGGTAGTAATATGCGCGAATGTATGTAGCTAGGTATGAAGGTGGACGTAAGGTACCTATTTATGCTCCGAATTGCATTAATCTGTGTAGATAAATTATGATGGCTTATAAGTTTTGTTCATTCTGTTTTTGAACACATGTTGTTTACATAGAATAAATATTTGTTGCTTAAACCATCCAAGGCGTTATTTTACTGCAATATAAGAAATATTCAATTTACGTTCTCGACAATATTTTGGAAACCACATTCAGTATTCTGTATAATATTTTCAACAACTAATTACTGTCTCTATTCTAATTTATTCCACTGCTGGATATAGGCGTCTCCAATAGCGCGCCACTGATATTGATATTCAGGTTCTTGCATCCAACCACAACTACTATATATCGTCATTCCTCCCAGCCGGAGGGAGTCCTACACTACGTTTGCCAAGACGTAATATCCACTCATAATTAGTACACATCTGCTCCAGCGGTTATCTTTTCTGCGACAGATGTGACCAATCCACTGCCACTTCAGCTTGCTAATCAGTTGGGCTATGTCGATAACCTTGAATGTCAGATTACCTCGTTACGGATTTAATCCTTCAGAGAGACGCCGATCATAGCTTCTCTCTCTCCTCTCCATCTCTCACACTCTACATAAATATAAAAAACTATCAATCAGCAATGAAATTTATTAAATAATCGTTGCAATAAAGTGTTTAACGAACATGTTACAGCAAAGCGAAGCGGAGTCGAACGAGGAGAGCACGCCGGTGAGCGTGGCCGCGGCGGTGGTGGCGCAGCAGGCGGCGGCGGCGGTCGCGCAGCAGGCGGCCGCCGCGCACGCCGCCGCCGCCGCTGTCAGCGCCGCCGTGGCCGCCGGCGCCGCGCCCGCCGCGCCCGACAAGACGCTCGTGCCCGTGTCGCAGGCCTCGCAGCCCAAGCGTCTCCACGTCTCCAACATACCGTTTAGGTTTCGAGACCCCGACCTCCGCAACATGTTCGGGGTGAGTCCCTCCGCCACGCTACGCACCTTTCGATCTTAAAGCACGGCACGAGTGTTTAGTTTCGATATCGATATTTAGTGACATATCCCTCTTATGTTATTTTTAAAAAAACATAATTTTGCTTTTCAGCAATATGGCACAATACTTGATGTAGAAATTATCTTCAATGAACGTGGCTCAAAGGTAAGCACTCTTCGTTGTCCTCAAACGGTTAATTCAAAGGTAGCCCCATAAAATCCTATTGGAATTCAATAGGATTCCATGGAGGCTACTATAATGAAATCCTGAATTGTTAAAAATCCCAGTACACGCGATTGATTATCGATTGTTGCATTAAACGTGAGTTTTTATGTAACTCAGCCAATGCATAAATGAATATGAAAATAATCGTTAGTACTGGTCTCGTGTATCGACAAAGTTAAAGAAGCAATAATAACATTCATGAACGTCCAAAATACTTAGACCCCTCAGCTCGTACATTTTGTATCATGTAATGTGGTCATATTAAATTCTGTATGACGGTGTACTTATTGCTTCTTAGAGTTGCTGAATTAAAGGAATATATTCACACCTAGACATTATCCATATAATTGAACAACGTCAAGTTGATCTAGTATTTTAAAAATACACGATTTTGTTTATCGAATTATTTTTTTCATTAGTCTAGTAGCAGGATTTTAGTGTCAGTCCAGCGAGAAATAGATGTGTTCCTTTAATTTATTAAATACCGCACTCATAGCTATTGCTGTCAGTACTGTTACACATGTTGACTTTAAGCGTGTCCACGAACATTGAATAAAGCAATAGCTAAGGAGGCCGATGTATGTGTATTTTTAGTATTCGCTGCCCAAACTAGTACGATTACTGGATACAACTTATCACAGTCTTGTATGTCATTATACGATTTGTCTCAAAATATTGTAACACCCTTGCTTAATTAAAGTTTAAAGGCAAATGGGCTTAGTTAAATATTAATCGTGTTTTGAATAAACTTCCTTCTTTTAGCGTATTCTTGGTTTTAATGTTTGGTGCAGTATCTCTAATGGCATTGTATATTATCATGAATTAATAATAATGTCTATAAATTTGAACATTTACTGAATTGTTATGTACTTTTGTTACGCCTTTGACGTGTCACCGTCATTGATTGTTGCTATTGATGTTGCGCTGGTCTTAAATTGTATAAAAAAATATTATGAAATTCTTGAATCAAGTCAAAGGTGTAACACGAGAAATTGATTTTATATAATAAATTTTCTTACCTTGCAATACTCAAAAAACAACTAAACTGTAACTGTCGATCCCCAGAAATGATAGCATAGAAATGAATTTCTATCGGAATATGTTAAGATTGATTGGATTGAACGCTTTTTCGTGTTTACCGCTTTCCTTGTGTCAGACTTGGTGACCGCCCCTACAGTAGTCCATGCTCGCTCATGTCTAAAACGTATTTTACTCTTTTGATATAATAGCTCCGAAATTATTTTATTACTTCAATGCCTCACCATGGGATATGCAGTATTAGAGAATGATGCATCGTCACTTATAACAGCTGATTTTCTAAGTCATATTTTACGGACAGCTCTATTATTCACCACTAATATTACCGTTGATACAGCCATCCAAACTGCACCGCGATCCGCTTCGTGGTCTACTGAAAATGCCATACCTTCATTTTGTACCAATTGTACCTTATTCATTGAGACTACAAACTCTGTACTTGGTTCATGTGTAGTTTGGATGACGTCATTCTGAAATTAAACTCGTCTATTGTAATAATATAAGAAATAATAATTACCTTTATTTTTTATTTTCAATTCATTTTGTTATATAATACTAGAACTGTCAGTCATGCGCTTCCTAACAAGGGAATTTAATACGTACTTTACTAGTTTTGGGCATGTGTAATTCTCTGACCCTAAGTACTACTGTGTTAATACGTTATCGATATGAGTTACATATACCTAGAAGCGACTTTTGGTGCATCTGTTAGTTTGGCTTTGTCTATAAAGTGAGTAGTGGTCTTCCCGCGCGGCGGCGCGCGCCGCGTCCCACTGTCGGCGCTCGCGAGCGATGGACGGGCGCAAGGCCCTCGCTTCCTGTTCATTTATATATTTTTATCTGTAGCCTCCTTATATCTCTTTCTCTCTGCCCAACGTTCTATTTTATGTACGATAAATATGTGCACTCAGAATGGTATTGATTAATAAATAATAATTATAATAATAATAGAGCTGTCATGCTTTTATAAATGTAAGCGTTTCGTACAATCAGCAACTTGTTTGCCACTTTCACAACTCGTCTCTTCCACTGTATTGTGTGCTGTGCTAGCTGCTTTTGTATCTATGGGTTATCACCGTGTACTTTCGTATGATGTAGATTATTGTTACCTTAACGGAGCACGACCGAATTATATAATTATAGTTTTTTTTATTATTATCCAACAGTAACAAGAGGGAGACTTGTGTCTAGAGCACTTTGTGAACGACGTTTCTGGCGTATGCTAGGTTATAAATACCGCTTTGATTTTATTATTGAATATTTAGATTTTAGCACTGTACAGTTCATGCACTTATATCATATAAACATTACAATAGCTTCCGGTCCGTGTTTTGTATCTGTAATGATCCGTTGTCGGTGTGGCGCGGGGCGGGCGTCGCGACGCTAGCGCCACGGTGGCTCCGGCTACGGCGGCGTAGCGCCGTGAGACCACCACACGCCACTTATTAATGACCCCCGCCTAGCCAAAACGCGTTCTGTTTCTCAATCAGATAGGATCATGCATGATCGATCGGTGAGTTTCATAGAACAAATTGCAGCTAACATTCCACACAGAAACTTCTAGACATTTTGATTAAAGTAGTGTCTTTACAAATTAGCTTTTAAAGGAACCCTTACAGACATGTACAACGTTACAAGACTCTTTCCAATAGTACCAACTGCTAGGTCGAGCGACATCGTATCGTATTAATTTAATGTAATCCAACGCTTATGTGTATCCATTCAGCTAGACTGCGCTCAAACTATCAACGTAATCTGAAACGATATCGTCCTCTCGATATTACACTAGAATATTTAAATAAAGAATATGCAATGCATAAATGTTAATTTTTGTTGCACGTTGTTTTTTGAGCGACGCTGTTTTTAATGCATGTTTTGTCTGTCTTGCATGCAGGGATTCGGTTTTGTAACATTCGCAAATAGTGGTGATGCGGAGCGAGCACGAGAGCGTCTTCACGGCACCGTGGTTGAGGGCAGAAAGATAGAGGTGTGCATGACTCAATGAATACCATCCGTAGCACTATGTAACTTATAACATCCCGCTCCTACGCCCACGCCCACGCCCACACACCGCAACCTGCGCTCGTCTGCTCTGTAGTTGTGCCATGCTAGTGCGCCGGCCGCACCCGGCCCCGCATATTAGCACTAAGTATGCCGTCGTCTTTTCTAATCCACAAACAAACCTTATTTATTTTATCCCTTTACTCTCTAGACGGTCATTTAATATGCCGATCGATTGAGAGAGTCTCACAGAGAAATGTAGAACGAACCGTACGTCTCTCACAGTCCAGAGGTAAGACTGCAATTGCAAATTATTATTATTTACATTAACATTTCGAAACATTTAGACGACTGTATGGCATTCGAAGTAACTCCCTCGTTCGCAACGGACGAACTATGTATCTAATAATATACTCACCTATTTCTCACCAGAAGACGAACCCTGTACCACCAAATCACGTGGGATTATAATTGGTTGACATGGATGTTTAAATTGCGACAGAATAGGTTTCTTTTTTGTTTTCCTTTCTCTCCTACATATACGTCACATGCAAAGGACAAAACTTACCTCCTCGCGCCGGCCAACACGGGTTCGAATCCTGTATTTGTTTATTTTTTCAATTACAATTTTTATTTAAAACTGTGAATATTAAATTTATATTCACAATACTCTATTTAAATGGCTGTGCTCATTTTATTGTGTACTCTTAAATTTTTTTTCTTATATTTTAATTTTCTTTAGCCATTAATTTTTTTAATCGATCTTATATTGAAATGTCTAGTGACGTTAGGGTTTACTTGATGTGAAAAATGTATTCCGCATCTCACTCAACGTTTACTTTAAATCAGGTTAATAATGCTACAGCGCGCGTGCAGACGAAGAAACCTCCGGCGGTACCCAACGGTAAGCCTCAATCTATTTGGATCTAATATTGCTCTTATCGATGTCTCACGCCAATTGTGAACGAGAAACTTTTGTGAAAGGACTCATTCACTAAAATCAGTTCCAATGCTTCATTTGATTATTGGTGTATGTTTACAATGTTAATGCGTAATATAAATATTGGGATTTTCTGTTTTTTCTAATCCATCCAGTTATTCTGGCTAGAAACGGATCAGTTCCCACTGTGGGTGAGAGAGCCGGCGCTGTAAAGATCGGTGTTGTTCATGTTCGATGTGCTCACATGTTACATGTTGGCTAGACCCGTTGTCTGTATGCAAGTAGGTGACTGCTACCTAGCGCACGAGCCGTGTGTTTGCTGACCGTAGCCCCTAGTGTTCTGGCTGCGCTCAACTTGAACCCCGCGGGCTGTCTCCGACGCAATCGTCGCCTTACGTGACACGCGTCTCGGCGTACGAGTATTAGTCGGCTTATTAGATTTTAATTTCGTTTTGAATGGCGAGATAATTAATATATATATATATATATATATATATATATATATATAAATATCTTTTGAGCGTATATGAGGAGAGCACACGTGTGCACCCCACACACACTTCTTTCTCGCGTGTGCCCTCTT
>DWEI01000694.1:0-20047 GCA_018245875.1 Mysoria ambigua
AGTGTCCTGCATTCCTCCGCCTGTCGATATCAACCCTTTATCGTTCCACTGTTGGAACATGGGTCTCCTCTCAGAATGAGAATTCCTCCGCCTGCTTCTTTGGAAATTACAAGCGTGAAGTTACTTAAAATGAAAGATAAAGAAATTCAAAGCACACTTGTCGCTATTTTAATTTCCATAATCTAAATTATTCGTGGACGATTCTCACTTCGTTCCACATACAATTGACATATATAAAAATATTATTCTATCCTATAAAAAGGAAATGAAACATTTCATGCATACGTCAAAAAAATGTCAAATGTAAATGTCAAATGAATTAAAACCTAAAATTTTAAATCTATACGCGAACAAAAAGACCACCGTGCCCGAATCATAATTACAGAGGTCAGTCATATCATTATATATTATAAATTCATTATGCGTAGCATCACGCCTGTTACCCTCCAAGAGGTAGACAGAGGTTTGTAGTGCACTCCCACTTTTCACCAGTTACGTTTCCGTATCGCTGTCCTTAGGTGGTGAGCCTATTGCCATACACCGGTCACAAACCCAGATTGTCAGACTAAATTAATGATTTTCTCTATAAATGTTTTCTGACATCGCCTTAAACTTGCATTACACGCCTTGCATTGTGAGGTCCTGCAAATTTAATGGGAGACGCTGTCATAAATTTTATCGCGATGTAATTACTGCGCGATAAACGTATCGTTGCCAACTTTGAATCAGGGTGTACATATCGGTGGAGGGCGGGCTGGCGTTACACGATAATGGCGGTGAAAGAATTATTGTTTCCTCTCTATTCGACCCTTGAAATATTCAGACGGGCGTTATCACGGAACATGTTTCCATGAGCGACCTACCCAGTGATGTTGTGGCTCTGATATTTTATATCGCAACATCGACGGTAGATGTCTCTCGTTTAAAACTTAATGAAATATTAGAATTTATAAAAAAAACGTAACTTCACGATAATGAATCGTTTTTGGAATCGAACCCGGGACATCCCGCTCTGCAGTCGCGCTTGCAAACAACACGACCATGTATTCAATTGAAATGTATACTTGTACCGAATTCTCTTAAGTAACAAACACGTTAAATTTTTGACAATAGTATTATTGATATAATAATTAGATAGTTATGTACTTCTACGAAAGTTAAGTGGATATGTTCTGTTGATTTATTTATTTACTCCTTATATTTTTATTTTGTCGGTAACAAAGGGCCGACTTAATTCCAATGGACATTTTCTACCAGTCAAACCAGATGTTTATGAAAAGGATTCTTTATAAAGTTACTAGTGGTTCTCTAAAAAATATTTGGCGTGGAAAATCGTTTTCATATTTTAATCCATATTCAGTTTGACAATTTTAGAAATCTTTTTAAAACAACAAATTTTTAACCTTGTCAATGTTTTATTCGATAATTCAAGAACTGAGTCTAGACCAAATTATAATAACTAAATCGATTTTTTTAGGTAGTTATGACATGATAAAAGTAATAAAGAAACAGACAAACTTTCGAAACTGATTTTTCAGAACGGAATCATTGTAAAAAGATTCTATAACTTAAGTATAAAAAACTACACTATAAAGTAAAAAAAAATATTTAAATTACAAGATCTACCTCTT
Organism: Mysoria ambigua; assembly: GCA_018245875.1. Taxonomy (NCBI): domain Eukaryota; kingdom Metazoa; phylum Arthropoda; class Insecta; order Lepidoptera; family Hesperiidae; genus Mysoria; species Mysoria ambigua. Next base: position 1,632 of record DWEI01000694.1, read on the forward strand.
AGCAATTCAAAACATCTTAAAATGACCATGACTATAATATTACAAATAATTACCTAATCTTCACTTTTATGGGTTCGAACGTTCGAACGTCTCATTTATCGTATAAACGTCATATGTGGAAACAGTTTTATAGCGGCCGTTTCCTTCATTACCTGCCAGAATTTTTTTACCAGATTCTGAGGTTGACAGGTACAAATCGCTGGCGGCACAGCGCTTATGTTCATTTAAATTATACGATGTTTTTCGGCAAAAGCTAATGCCATTTTCAGATAATTAACAGAATTACATGGAAACAGGTACCGCGAAAAATGTTTTAATATATGTGAAAAATAATAGAAAGATCTGAAAATTCTGTGTCGGAGTAGAGTACAACATCATTCTCCGGACGTGTGCCGGGATATAGGGAGTCGTAAGTGGTCGTAAACCCGGCGCTGACACGGCGAGAAGGAGACCTTCAAAAGGTACCGGTACCCTGGGAGAGATACCGGATTATGTGGGAGGTATCCCTCATCCCACGTCCTCCAGTTTTACCGACAGTACGTGGCCACCCGTACCGTCGACCTTCCCAGGATCGCTAACGAAGCGGTTGGAGCTCCCACTCTAGTCGCTCGCAGCACCGGAGTCTCCTTTCCGTCGTCTCTCACGATAGGCAAGAGATACCGTACCTGGTATTCTGTTCCCGAGCGGAAGGGACAATATCTAGCGCCTAGCTAACGCAGATGCGTAACGTGGGGATTATATGCATAACACTTCCAATAGAGGCCTATGTACGCAGTTGACTGAAATAGACGGATGAAAATGATTTATTTATGATGGTAAATGGAATAAAATGCCAAAGAAAGCATGATATTTACTATTTTAAAAGTTGCCCTCATTTATTTACAAAATATCATTTACACATTGTGCGCCCCGGTCCTCCACTCAGAATGAAAAGATTGGTAGTCATTATAGTCTGCCACGCGTGCCAAATACGGGTTGGCATACTTCACAGGCCTTTACAAAACTTTATAAAGAATTCTAAACTATACCAGATTTCTTCAGAATGATTTCTTTCATTAGAAGAGCATACATAAATATTAACATATTTTTATGCCAGGTCCTTTACGGGGTAGGCAGAGAGCATCGCGTGTGAAATGATATATACACACAGAGAGAGATTTTGCTTATTAGCTTTAAATAGCACATTATGTATAGAAATTTTGTCGCCATATTTGAGTCCAGAATCTCGGAGGGAGAAATTAAATTTTACACCACTGCCGCTATCAGCAGTTAGACCTGGCCCTCATAATTTTAATGGAAATAAGATTATAATTACAAGGTAGTGTATCTAAACATAAAAAAGTAACATTACATCTGTAATCCCCGGAGAGGTAGGCAGAAGAGTGTAGTACAATCCCACGTTTCGCCGGTTACGTTTACGTTTACTTCTCACTATGGAATAAATAGTAAGCATATAGCCAAACACCGAATACATTTCCAGATTTCTAGCAGTGACTAGAAAATATAGTATAGAAAAATTAATTAGGAAGAAGGAAGTTATTTTCAGGACAATATCAAATAATATAATTTTAGGCTGAAATATCCAAAACACAAATGAATATTTTTTTTATAATAGCAACACAGTTATTAACGTCAACTTTGACTATGACAGTTAGGACTATGTTATCGATCGACCAAAATTTTCAAGTCGCTTTTGACCACTGAGTGTGTTTAAAACTCAAAATTTTAAAATAAGTACTCATAGCGCATCATATTTTAATATTTATTTGTTTACTTTTAATAATGTCCAACTTTGACATTTTATACGTGAAAGGGATGAATATGGTAAGCCTTTGTTTTTATTTTTGCTATTGACGTTCTGTTGCTCGTAAGTGTCGGTTTAAAGAAGAAATTTAATTACATATACTCGTATACCAACTACCCATTTTAAAAAACCTACATGTTTTATTTTAACTGCATACTATTATATATTTAACGTATTATGTTTATTAAACCAGACTTGAAGATTTACATATTACTCATACCGGCGAATACAACATCAATTGAACTCTGAGATACTTCAACCCCAGTATACGAAAAATATTACTAAGGAACTAGGAAACTAAGAAATCCATTATTACTTTCAATAACACGTAGATCTGATAACATTTGCATTTTATACATTGTGATTTTTTAATAAAATACATGTACATATATTACGTCGTATGCCATAAAATTTGTGAAGTTTTGTAAAAGATGAGGCATGTGCTTTAAAATATTTCATGCACAGTTTTATTTCTTTTCGGATATTAGCCCTGCTAGTTGTAAATTTACTTAGTACCAATAGTATGCCACCTGGGACTTGAAAATAGGATCTCTCCATCAGCAAACATATTTGTAACCTGTTGAGTAATGAGGCATGAAACTGACAAAATAAAATTTACAATTACAGGAGGGCTCCGAAGTTGAATCAGATGAAGACATCTGGGATGACAAGAAGCTGAATGATGCATACGACAAGGCATTGAAAATGGCCAATGAGGAAGTGGCTCAGAGGGTTGCTATGGCCACTAACTCCAAGGATAAATCAGAAGGTACATTTATTATCTAAAGTGGGATTTCTAATAGAAATCTCGAACATTACTTCAAAAATAACTATCATGTATGAAAGCAGGAACGGCACTGTAGTCATGGTCAAGAATTTACAAATACTAAATGTTAGTGATGTCTATGAATTTTAATTTAGAAAACATATTTAGGTTGTAACAGTTGCTGTTTTTTTTTTAATAATACGGAAGTAGAGGACAGGCATGCAGTCCACCTGATAGTAAGTGGCTACTGCCGCCTATAGGCATCTGTAATCAAACCTAGATAAGTTGACCACAGATGTGCCTCTACCCCTGAGGACTAAGATGGAATGTGAAAAAGTATGTATCTCTTACCACACCCTTCAAACCGGAACACAGCAGTGGTTAATGCCGCTGTTATAAGGCAGAAACAGGTGTGGCGGTGGTGCTGCCAGAGTCAAATCATGGAGGGTTCTACCACCAATAAATGTTGTGCTGTTATCGGATCATGATGTATATGTTACTCGGTGTTCAGCATATATATGTAACCACAATACAAATATCAAGGAATTAAGGTGTTTGTTGCTTTCCGAGGAGAAAGAATTCTTTTCACATCTCATTACAAAAGTCCTATATAGTATGATATAATGTAACATTGTACCTGTTATCGCTTATGAATTAAGCAGAGAAATGTAGTACACTCCCAAAGCTCACATTAACATCGCACCATGGAATTGGTGAGCCATACACCAAGCATCAATACAGATTCCGAGCCACTACTAGAAATTGTAAATTAGAAAAATCAAATAGTATTCAGCACAAATTTTGAGCTCAGGTCTGCTTGCTTTTCTAATTCAAATACCATTTATTGTTTCCTTAGAATCCCCTTTGTATGCCAAAATGAAACTAGTACCACATCGGAATATACAACCCTATGAAAAAGGAGGAGAAGAAAGTCCGAAGGTGTGATAATGTATCTTTTAAAAACATACTTATGATACAATTTTAAAATATTGACCAGTAATACTTGGAACCACTCGACCGATGAGACGGGCGTGTGGTCGACATGTCATTGAGATATGAGCTATCGAATAACCTGCCCTTTTCACTTGCAGACACATCAGAGACTGGTCAAAATAAAAAAAACGGAACACCCAAACGCACAAAGTTGACGAAACAGCAGAAAAAAACGCAAGCCCAGAAGGATAAATCGAAGCACCAATGGAAGGAGGGGATGCCTTGCCGTGCTGTGTATCAAGAGGATGGTTTCCAGTATGAGGGCATCGTGCTGTCTATTCTTGATGACAAGGAATGTGTCATCAGGTTCATTGGTGAGTATTTTTCCTTAATCAGCAAATAATACCTGCTTATCAACGTAACATACATAACTTCACACCCATAATCCCCGAAGAGGTGGACAGAGGAATGCCGAACACGTCCACTAATCACTGAACACTGTTTATCAACAATGCAGACAATGTATATTGGCATTAAGACAATTCATTTCTCCTCTTTATTGTATGAAATGCATTCCATGGTAAAATTGATCAATGTTTCTTTAACGATTTACACAGAAAAGTGTTTATAATATTTGTCATATTTTAGACAGGACCACTTCTGAATACCAATTAGCTAAGTCAACTTATTGTATAATAGCTTAGAACGAAATTCAACTAATACAGTATTTTTATATTAAAACAATAAACCTTAAATTAATGAACCTACTGAGCATACCATGTTGAGTATATCATTTGAGTACACTACTGATACAAATGGAATTATTTTAGATCAATTTATCATGAACAATCATGAGCTAGTCAATATAGGTATTTGAAAGTTTTTTTTTGTCAGACTAGAATTTTCAATACATATAAATCTTCACACTAGATCTCTCAGAGGAAAGGCAGAGAGCATGATCTAATCGTAATCATTAGGTCTCATACGTTAGACTAGATGTACTCGCGGCTTCGCTCGCTTGGAGATCAGTATATCAAAAAGTTTTTCCCGCGTAAATACCGACCTCGTGGGAATTCTAGGATGGAAAGTAGCTTATATGTTGGTCCACAGAGAAAAGAAAAAAATCAAATACCTAAACAAAAAAGATGAACAGGCGAGCCAAGGGTGAGAGCCGAGGGGCGTAACGCGAACGCCAGGTCGACATATCCTACTTACTTCACTTGGATTACGTTTAATATCATGTTTATTAAAACACCTTTGCAATGTATTATTTAAGAATTTAACGTTAAAAACTAGAAATATGATATCGCGGACTTTTATTTAGAACTTTTAGAGGGGAACAATTTCGTAATACATGATTTTTAGTAACTTTCAGCGTTTACTTATTGCACGCAAGGAAAGCTCAAAATTTTGCCGTTGTCGCAATATTTTTAATTGCCGCTCCTCTCCTATTCAGCTTAGCGTGATTTTATGTAGCCTATAGCCTTCCTCGATAAATAAGCTATCTAACACTGAAAGAATTTTTCAAACCGCACCAATATTTCCTGAGATTAGCACATTCAAACAATCAAACAACCAAACAACCAAACAATCAAACAAACTCTTCAGCTTTATATTATTATTATAGAATAGATTATATTATTAATATAGATTTGGGCAGATTCCAATATCAGTTAGTTATATCTATCCTAACCAGATAAGTTTCATTCTTCTAATTGAAGCATAATATATATCTATCAGGATATCAGAATGGAAAAAAAATTCTTCATTGCTTTAATTATTTTTGTACTTAAAATTAATATTATTATATTCAACAAACAAGACTATAAATGATGAAATAAAAAAAAGTGCAAAAGATTTGTCAGAAGTGGGATTCGAACCCACGCCCTCAAAGAGGACCAGAACAGCTCGACCTACTGTGTAGGCAAGGTTACCTTGAGTCTGGCGCCTTAGACCGCTCGGCCATCCTGACAGTTGTATTGGGTGGCGAAATTTGCACATGATTGAATCTCATCGATAACAATAATTTTATTGTCACATTTATTACAGTGATAATTTATTAAACTACATTATATGTATATGTGTAATTACAGATAAAGCTTCATATTGTATTACAATCAGAAAACACGAAATTTTTAAAAATGTACCTTACAATGTCTACCTTAGTCTTATTCAAGTCCCTAAGAGATAGACAGATAAGTATGGTTTACTGCCATGTTTTCTTATGTTTACGTCTTAGTATTGAGAAGACGGTGAGCCTGTTATACCCTACTCCGAGCACTAATTCAGATACAAGATTCGAACCCAAGATCGCTCGATCGATAACCACGCTTGTGTCAACTCGGCCAACGAAGCAATCACAACTGAAAACTTTTTCCAAATCGATGTTGCATTATTTCATTGCCATAGTAATTATTTTTTCCAGGATACAACAACACTGAGATAGTCGCCATCGATTCGCTCGAGCCGAGCCTCGGCAAGGAGGCGAGGCGGCGCCAAGCGGAGCAGGCCACGCACGGCAAGGACGACGCCGGCCGCGCCAGCCCGCGCGGCGATCACGAGCTCAGCGACCCGGGCTCGCGCGGCGCCGGGCCGGCCGACGGGCCCGGCGCGCACGACGCGGCCTGCGCCGCCCCCGGGGCCAGTGAGCGAATATTACAGTTCTCTCATATAAAATTACATAAAAAATTATTCACGGAACATCACGCCTGTAATTGCCGAACAGGTAGGTAGAGGAATATAATACACTCCCGCGTTTCCTCTGTTACGTTGTTGTCCCTGTGTGGAATAAATGGTAAGCCTATCGGCATACACCGTGTAAATATTTCATATCTTATCTATATTGTTGGTTTCCCAAGAATATGTTGGATTATTTATTCAAATTTGTCAGTTTAATGAAAATTCTAATTTTTAAAATTTGTTCAGGAATGCCGCGTTTTGTATATGGTAAGTGGAACTAACTACTGGTCGATGAATATATGATGATGACAGTAGGCTAGCGAAAATTGATCTATAAGGTAGACCAGAAGCTTCTAGAAGCTTACTTCCAGCGTTACATAGTCAGCTTTTACATGGATTGTATATTCATTATGGTAGATACCTTCCTACGAAGATTTATAATAACGTCTTCGCTTTGAAACTTGCACTTGGCAAATGTCATAGGCCTGGATCCCTATTCTCTCACAAATACTCCTCAAATGTAAAAAGAATAATAGTTAATATGTTCATATTGGTGTGAATCCCATGTTGTTCACCTGTAGGCTTTTTCGGCTCTTGGGGTATGTTTGAACCCTCCCCTTCATCCCCGCAAGGATGATACTATACTTTCACATTATTATTACATTCCTGGGAATTATTTATTGTACCATCTCTTATATAAATCACTGTATGTTGGCCATAAGTACTTACTTGTCACTTATTTTGACAGCCATTTTCTGGTCTCAGATAAGGCCTACTTACAATGTTTTAAATGATAACCAGTACTAATATCGCACAACTTAAAACCTTTTAAAAATTTGCCATTAACGGTAAGCCATTGGTTGTCATTCTCAGTACATCACTGAACTGATCGTTTGTAACAGCTTACCATGTCAAAGTCAGACTATGGGTAATAAATTTATCCTTTATTTTATGTACCACAATGAGAGTAAAAAAGAGAGAATAAATTAGAATGATTACAATCAAAACTTACCTCTTAAATTTTATTTGTTGAGACATTCGGTAATTTGGTTCGTATTCATTCGGTATTTGTTGAGACATTCAGTTTGACAATTCAATACATCTGACAAAAAATGATCCAGCTTCATCTCTTTGCATAATAATTTCTTTCAATATTTTGAACTTTATGAACAAACAAATCTAATCGATACATACATGCCCAGGAATGCCGCCACGCCCATCCTTTGGTGGTAAGTGTGTATTAATATAATGAATAGTATATTTTGTTAAAAACCAGTATTTGTATCGGGCAAGAGTATCATCACAGAACAAAATTTGTTGCTGACTGTAGAGATATTATTGCTGACTGTACAGGTGTTGTTGCTGACAGTACACATCGTGTTGTTATATATATCCCTCAAATTATATAGATATGTAGTATAGGATACATCTGTGTGACGATGACATTCATATTAGCTTTTATATGTAGCTTAAGTATGCTTTAAAATTGTAAATGAAACAATGAAACAATATGTCTTCGTAATTGAATATGTTGTACATTCCATTGATAGATCATCTATATAATAACAACAGTCATGGATATAAACTTTTTAATAAGTTTACCTTAATCTGGTTTGAAATCGAATATAATAATAATTCTAAACGGCTACCGAAGTCTACCAAAGTAAGTTATTGGGTTTTAAATGCATCAATGCAACACATTGGAATATTTCCTCTCAGTCCTTACGAGCATCGTTTTCTTGATGTATATAGTTAATAAGTTGAATACTATTTCACGATTTCAGGTTCGCGGCGCAACAGATTCAGGATGCCGAAGAGGCGGCTCCCGGGGCGCTTGTGCCCGATGGAGGGCTTTCCCTTGGACGATATACCCTTACCAGAAGTCTCTCTCGCAGGACATGTAAGTAGCTTCACTCCAGAAAACAGCAGTGGTCATATTTCAGTCTTGTGGTGTCGCTAAGGAAGATTTCCATTTCTATGTAATAGCGCATAATGCATAAAAAAGTGTTGTGATACGTCAGACTAGAAAACTTAGAACCACACTACTTATTTTTTACTACTTAGCTTTTTTATTAACAGAACAGATGTTAAATTGTGAAGTGGATTTTAGTTGATGTGTGAGTGAAGTAGTGAGTGAAGTTTACTTTAGTTTACTAAAGTTGATGGATATATTTAAAGTGTAACAAAACGTATGGCTTAGAGATGTAACGCATATTCGCATTCGCCAATATTCGCATATTTTTACATATTCGCATTCGCAGTCGCAAAATTTATGCGAATGTTTTGTTAGTATAAATATCAGAAAAAAAAAACATTTATTTCTTATGTTTTATAACACAACAAAAAGGAACAAACCAGTGATGGCATTATCAATTTTCAGTTTATCATTTGGTATAATTTATTTATTTACTTTACTTTGAGCAATGAAGCTTAATAATTAAATTTTTATTAGAACATTAACACAAAAAATATATAATGCAATGAAAACGAACAAAAACAAATTTCTCTAAGAAATGTTCTATCAAAAACCGAATATTCGCATTGACATTGGCGAATGTCAAAAGCAAAAATTCGCATTGACATTGGCGAATGTTCAAAAAGTGACATTCGCTACATCCCCGGTGTGGCCATGTAACGTGCGCACGGTGCGCAGCGGTGCCCGATGGACATGCCGCTGCCGCCGCCGCCGCTGCCGGCGCTGGCGTGCGAGCGCGCGCGCGCCGACAGCGACGGGCTGGGCGCCGTGCTGCTCAGCTGGTACATGAGCGGCTACCACACCGGCTACTACCTAGGGCTCAAACAGTGAGTGCGCTGGAATATAACAATGACTTACCCCGTCAAACACCCACAGGATAATTTTCAATGTGTACAAAATGATGTAACTAGGTGACGCATAAATAAATTTTATGTACTTGGGCTAGTGGAGATAAGGACTGACGCGACCTCTCCTCACTGACTGTATTGTAACAGGATTATGAACATTTAATATTTATTCATGTTAATGTGGTTGTTTCGATTGGAACAGTATTAACTCAAATGTATTGTTTATATGAACTTGTTCAGGGTTGATCTGCAAATATTGTCAAACAGACAGTACAGTTTTATCATTGATATGTTCAGTGATGAAAAATTTATGTTTTTATTATTTCAATTCTTTGCACAAAGCACACAAGTTGAGTGGGCGTAACAGGTTATAATACTTAGACAAACAAATTCTTCTGCTCCTTTATAGTATTTACACAATACTTATCTTTATTTATGCTCTGGAAGCCATCACTGTTACCGATAGGACTGCCTAATAGTTCTTGTACAACTTGGTTTCAGCTGTTTTATGTATGTTATATATATGATTTGTAATACAATAACATATATCAATGTACCTATAGCCTCCTTATAGCATGTTATAAAATAGCATAGACAATACTGGACATTACACCATCAGCTAGATTCAATTCACAGTCTAGGCCAGTCATGAGTTATTTACTCATAATTCCTGTGCTGTGCATGCAGGTTAACATGTAGGATTCATTGAATGTATTATATACCTGATACCTGAAAGAAATCCAAGTCAGTAATGTAATCTTTCATCATTTATTGTAATAAACATTGCTTTTTCTTTCATTTTCAGAGGCAGATCTCACCGTTGTGATTAAGTTTAGTTTAAGAATTTATCATTTAAAAAATACACAAGCATTTTGTTTCATAAGTTTATTTTAGTTTCACGTAACATGTATTACATTAAATAAAATAGAAATGTGTTACTCGTTACGAAAAATAAATTATGCCTCCAGGTTTGTATAAAGCTATATACAAATATACATTTGGATAGTTCATTTTGTTTAAGTCGATGTTTGATTGGTGGGTCTCTGAGTGTTTACAAAAAGATTACATTTAATATATAAATGATTTTCAACATTTTTATCACAATTCAGTGTCTATTATCTATTTTGAACATGTCTTATATTAACTCAACTGTATGTTCATTCGTTTGTGGCTTATGAACTGTAAAAATGTAAAAAACTTCACTATGTAAACCCACTATTAAATTAAGATGGTTGATATAAAATCCATACAAGATGTGAAGTAAAGATTAGCTATTTATAATTTAAAGATATTATTGTAAAATAAGTTCTCAGTTTCACATTAGAAAGTAAATAAAAATGTTCCGTGACCACTTTTATAATACCTGTAATATAAAGATACACTTTTGACAGTAAGCTGTCAATAAACTTTATTTATTACCATAGTGATCATGTAATGCCTCTATGGTAATTACACTGTGACATTGTCAGTTTCATGTATACTCTGTAGTTTGAAAGTAAATCTCTTTACAAATCAGTGGTTTCGTTTTTTAATTTTTACAGTTAACATGAAGACAAATGTAGTATTAACTTTAATGATGGTTTAACCAATTTACCAATATAAAAGTGCTTTCAGGAGCAGAAGACTATACAAAAACACCTTTTATGGCCCCTAGTATAACAGTAATAATTTCATGAATGTAGTGCTCCTCAAAGAAAACAGTTTTGAAATATCACTTATGTATCATATAAAAAGAAACAAATTTAAAATATATTTCATAGAATTACATAAACACAACTGTACACATAAAGGCAAATAGCAGTAAGGAAATTGAGTAGCAAATTTCATTCAAATCCATTGAAATCTCGAGACCTATGTCAAAAACTGAACATACTAAATGTAATCTTTTAATAAATACATATTGCAGTAAACATAAATAATTAGTATTAATAAAATTAGATGAATTATGAACTGGCATTAATGTATACCAACACTGTTTTTAACAAAGTTTGCTTCAGTTTACTGATAAAAAAACATTATTATGACAATAGAAATGTTACAGTAATATTTTTGTCAAAACAATAATTGCAGTTTTAATAATTTTACACTGGACATCACTGTTTTTTTTTATTCATAAAAATATTTTTAATTTATTTATATTGAGAGTATTTTATCTTTTAATATAATATTTTCGAAACTTTACTCTTATTGACAGCAGAACAAATCAAACTGGGAATTAAAGTCTATGGTAAGTAAATGAATGAGTAATTCTGTATATAATACTCTGTCTACTTCGACATGAAAGGAACAACACACTGTTATTGGAGGTGATATTATATTTCTGTAAGGCACTGTTTTTTTATCAAATCAACCCAAAAGAAAAAAGACAACTGATGATCAATCGCATTTAATACATTTTATAAGTAATCTAATGCGTGAAATATATTCAGTGCTTTATGGTTAATAACATTTTAGTACAATTAAATTTTAAAATCCAAACAGTATTATTAAAACTTGTCATAATTAGGCTTCAATAAATTAAATTATTACATATAAAAATAAATACATAATTACTCATTCATGTCCCTTACATTCGAAAGTCCTGAGCACTAAGTTGAAACATTAAACAAACTAAAAGAACATGGCAAAGCGAGATTGACATCTCTCCTTAACATTAGAAACAATATTTACAATTAAATATCATAATATACAATAAAAATTGTCTTATTCAAGACCTAAAAATATATCCACACTTCATTGAGGCCCTTTTCACTTACAAAAGTAATAAAGTTTATTACGATTTGTATTAACTCATCATTTACTCATATATTCATAAACACTGAAGACATTAGAAGCACAGATAATCACTTACATTTTCATGCACTGTCAAATTTTTTGACTGCTGTAGTAAGCAGATAATAGTCGAAAGGCACGTGCGTGATAGTGTAGTGATTTGTAATTCTCGTGTCTATAAAAATGTTTCCAAACACAGTGGATTTAAATGAAAACAATACATTATTACATTATTAGTTAATAGTGTCACTGGTTTTATTTTGAATATCAAAATACGCTTTAATTATGTTAACCTCGTTTACTAACTACTACACAGACTGAATAAGAACGTAATTTTTAATACGTTTTTGTTAAACAATTAGTTTGTTTTTCAAATAAAACTTGTAATATAAAATGTCTTTCATCAACAATCATTCGCACACACGTAATTTGCACTTTCTACATTTATTTCTTGTTATTTCCGGTGGATAATATTGCTAGATAAGATATTTAGTCTTAAACTAGTTTTAACATTGTCTTTACTAAAAAGTAAAGCTCAGTAGCACTTACCAATAAGTAAGGCTTAGAACTATTGGCAGTAACCATCGTAGTTTATTTACAGCACTCGTCTTGTTCGGTTTCAAGCGTTTTATCCATAAACATTCGATTAATTCGATTTCATTATGCTTTACCTACGAAGTTATGGACCCATTATATCATTTACCGCCGGGTTCATTTGTACAGATCGGTGATGTTAGGAGAATAATATACTAATCACAACATGGCTAAAATTTTGTGTATTTCTATTAAATACACTATCATGTGGTAAGATATCCCCACTAACATATGACATTTAGTTTTTTGAATTTCCCAAAACACTAATATTCCCGGGGCCTGTTATGAGATACTTTTCAGTCAGCTCGCAGTCAGCCCGCGTGCCGGTGGCTGCCGTCACACGAGCGTGCTGAGCTCGTGCGTGTCGTGGCTGAGGTCGACGGCGGCGGCCGGCACGCCCGGCGTGGCCGCGCCCTCGCCCGGCGGCGTGCTGGTCGGTGGTCTGCAATAAATATTTTAAACATATACGTGTCCCTGAATGCCCATCGTCTCTCGACCAACTGTTTGACTTAAATTGCACTGCTTGCCGTTTATCCACATTATAAGACCGGTTTTAAGATTGTTTCTGATTTTCTGTATGTTTGGTCAAGCGAATGATAATAGTCTTTGTTGAAATGATTAATAAACAAAACATTAAATTGAAGTTCATGTAGGTGTAATAATCATAGGCAGATAGATAATCTCCCACTCATTCCCAGGACCATACTGACATGTTTCTTATGCATTAGCTACATTTTACACATCAGTGCTTTAACAAACAAATACTACAACAATCGAAGCGATCAGGACAGGACAGGACAAAACAGGACCGAACATAGAGTCGATACTTCTGGAGACATGTTACTTACCTAATAATATACGGCCCTCCTTGCTGCAGCAGCGTGATGGGGTGGGTGTACGGCGCGGTCATGCCGTGGAAGCTCAGGTTGCCCGCGTTGTTCAAGTGGCCGTTCATGAGCACGCCGTTCGACGTGTTCATCGGCGGCGCGGCGCCCGCGCTCAGCTCGGGCGCCCGGAACGCTTTGACCAAGTTGGTCTTCTCCTTCTGCCACACGAACACGTTGTGCACCATCGCGCAGCCGCAGAATATAATGCCGACCCCGATGAAGACGGACGTGACGATCGCCGGCGTCGAGTGGAATTGGATGAACGTGTACAGAATTATACCTGGAAACAATATTTCGTCGTCATCAATTTTTTTGTGTGTGTGCTTCTATTTTGTGCACACAGACAATTTCAGACACAAACGAATCAAAATAACTTATTACGCTGGCGAAATATAGATGCAGAGTTTCTAATGACGTAGTTAAAAGTGTATTCGTGCTTTATTACCTCATATCGCTCATTTACAAAGCTGAAATTTAAACTAACTAGGTTCGCTCTGCAACTGTGTTTACATATAAGCAGTATCTCTTTAAACCCGTTAAGAGAATTATTTATTATCTGTGAACACGCCAATGGCTTGTGTCTGATAATGTAAGTGCAAATTACACATTACGTAAGCGATGTGCCAGATTGGGCAGCGCTAGTGCCGCGACCTTTAATTTAATTTTCATGCTTGACGTTGACATTTCGCTCCAACGTGTTTACGAGGTAGTTGTATCTTTTATAATGAATACTGCTCAGAAATATGAATAAAAAATATTACTGTGTTATATAATTTCAAGTAAAAACAAACCTGTCAAAAATACAGGTATCGATATGAAGAAGCCTCCCACCGCACAGACCCTCGTGATCGCCGATTTCTGCAGATATTTGTTAGACCTGCAAACAAAATAAAAATATTTAATTAAGAACTATGAATAAAGCTGCATTGTTAAAATATGACGACAAATTATTTTTATAGGTATTTTATATATTTTGTATATTTTGCTGAATGTTTGTTTTATAAGACTAAAACAGCAAACACCGTGTCTAACAAAGTAACTATAAAAAGGTTTTTTCTATCCTTTTATTACCATACAGTTGGTTGGGTCTCATCTCTGAATAAAATGTTTAACAGCTGTAAGACTAAAGTCCTGTCTAAACGCAGCTTGGCGATCTCAACGGGCCTTTAACAACATTAATGTTAATATTCTCTTCGAAATTAATCGAATTATATATAACCATAAAACCATACATTGCTTCATAAAGCTCACAGACTCATTTTAATATTGCAACCCAAAACCCACAGAGTGTGATACTGGAATCCAAGCCAATAGGCCATCGCTCCTTATTTCCCGATACGATTATTGCGTAATATTGCAATTATCCGCGAGATAACTATGTCACTTGATGCAAGATATGACAATATACAGAAGCCCAATAATCAGTTAATGGGGCACAAGCATTAATTGATAGCGCATTAACGCAAGTGGCGTCGGAACTCGTTTGGGTGCCTAACGGATCGGACACCTGTTATTCGAGTATCGAGATAGGGCTGTGCTCAATGTTTTTTAATTATTTTATTGTAGCATTTTCTTCTGTCTTGTGAGGCTTATCATAATTCCTGACTACCATCAAAGATTGACTTTAAAAGTATATTAGTAGATGTTTATTTATTTATTTATTTATTATTTATCGTTACTTGTTTTACGTTAAATCCATCAATAGGGAAATCAATAAATATATGATTATTAATTTTGCCCTTCATTGTGACGTTGTATTTCAATAAACCATTTGTAGAATTTTGATGGTTTTCAAATGTATGTCTTATCTATTGCATGATACTGTACTTGTAATAATAAGTTGAATAAAATGCATATTTTATTCGTTCTAAAACTGTTGTCAGTAAAGTACGACAGACAAGTCTGGAAGTTTCTATAGCGTATCTATCAACAACTGGGTTTCTTCAAACATGCAAAGATATCTGTGCCCGATTGTAAAAATCATAATGCCGAACATCGCCTAGTACATTTTTATTATTAATCAACAAAACGCGAATTTTATGCATAGTCAGAAATGTCTTATATCATTACTAACCGTTTGCTAATAAATTAAGATATCAACACCAATTCTTTCTATCTACCTATCAGCTGCTAATTAAAAAGTTTAATCGTTAATTATGACGATTCATATTGATTTTAATAACACAATATAATAATAAAACTAGCATCTAATATGAGAAACGTAATTCGAATTAATTAATAGCAAGATGCATCAATATTAAAAATATTTTGCTTATTGCTTTCTTTTGGAAAAATGATTCGTAAATGTATATCTTCTATATCTATATCTTCACGGCGGGTCCCTTACGGGGTAGGCAGAGAGCACGGAGTGCCAAATATATATTGGTTCGGACATCTATATCTTTGTTTACAAATAAACGATTGCCAACCCTACACAGTCGCTCGGATACTCCTTACCAGTCAGTGACACTGAAAATGTTCCCAGATAATTAGTGCCATTATTGGTCGGCACTCGTAATGTCTTGTAACATCTAAAAATGGTAACACACCGATACAAGTTCGACAACATTTAATTACGTAAGGGCAGACCGACTCATCTGAACACGACGCCTCGCTGAGAATCGGTGCTAGTGTGACTTTTGCTTTTTTTTTATTTCACCTCCTATATACTACTTCATAATCCTATTACAATAAGTTTTATTTTGTAACAATATTATTAATAACTTGAGTCATGAGTTGATATGTATCATGTTTTATTTGTGGACTAAGGTGAAATTTATTTTTACATCGGTGTGTTCTGGTAACGTAGAAGTACCTATTCATCATTTCTCTGCTTACCTCTTCATGGATGACAGACGTCATGTTACAAAACAATAATATACAATTTCAGTGCAAACACCACAGTCACGAAATGAAGTTCAGGTTTGGTTGGTAGAAACTGGTACGCGTCTAACAGTAAGCAATATAACCATAATCGGTGACTATTCAATAGATACTACATTTCCCTCATTAGCTTTATCACCCTCATTTCCCTACACCGTCCCCATTACCTCACTGATTGCCTTTGCGAAGTATATCTACGAGACATCAACAGTTAAATAGAAACGAATATGTGATATCAGCACGCCATATGCCTTTAAGTAGACAGAAAAACTCCGGGTATCAAATATCTCAATTATCACGAACCTGACGAGCTTCGTCTGAATAATAATTTAAAAATAGGTGAAATGTTCCTCACATCATGCACATATACAATCACATATTAGGAACATCAAACCTGTACCGTTTACGTCCTACTTTGGAGGAGGTGGTGAGCCATGCCATGCGTCGGGCACATATCCAGGCTCCGAGCCACTAGCAGAATTCTAATTAGATTTTGTAGCAGAAAATTTTCGAAATAGAAAAATTTGTAGCGTTCGAGCCGAGAATCCAACCCGTGACCTCCTGATCGGCAATCGCACTTGCAACCAACACGTCCAATATCTTAGGACATCACACGCGGCCATCTGATACCAAAGTAAGCGTCAAGAGAGCTTGTGGTATGGTAACCAGAAGGCTGATAAACTACATATATACATATACTTAAAGAATCGAACCCACGGCCTCCGGCGCAACGGTCAGGTTCACTAACCGCTGCACCAACGGGCCACCAAAAGTGTCCGACGCAAGAATTCCCGACCGTCAATCGCGCTTGCGACCAACAAGGCAGTAATTTAAAATTAATAACAAGTTGTCAATAATAACGACAGGTGTATTTAAATTCTAACGATTTTTCAGTAACCGTCCGTGGGAGGCCGCGCGTGCGCCCGAGCTCGCTTGGCGGAACTGTGGCCATGCACACCGGATGCAAACTTAAACGTGCATTTTAACGACGCAGTGCCAACTGTAACCGCATTCATACGGTGTATTATTGAAGCTACACAATAATAAGAACACAAAAAAATATTATCATCGATTAGGTAGGTAATTATTTTACCATTGTAAATATAACATCTCGCCTGTACTCGCCGAAGAGGCAGGCAGAGGAGTATAGTACACTCTTACGTGATTTTGCCACTGTCTGCTTCGATACAAAAGGCACAGGTAAATGTAGAAAGAATTCATCAGATCGGTAATGTTTAAAGCTTGGGGTTATCTGCCTACCTAATAGGCGACCTAAAGTACAATACAATAATATTTTATCGAATTAAGCTTTGATCAAATTAATTTACAATCACATATCTTTGTGATCAGGATGTCATATATGAATTGGTATTGTTTCTCGCGGGGTGACCAAAGTTTAGCTAATATGCTTCTTTTAGCTTATAAAACAATATATAATGCAATTTTAACGAATAATTTTTATGTTTTCTTTTCCAATGCATGCGTAGGTCGGTATATGAAGACGTGTCAAAAATTCCTACCGAACCTCAAAATAGGTACCTACCGAAAATACCTGCGCACACAACCAAATCCTACAATTTGTTTCATTGACGATTGGAAACAGTCATTTGACCATAAAAATATGCTAATCGACAAGTGGTACGGTCATTTGACCATAAAAATATGCAAAACGACGAGGTCTCTAGGCCGCCGCCGTGTCTCAGTAACGGGTCGTCCGAACGCCGTTCATTAGGATTTTGTCGGAGCCATCAATAAATTTAATTTTTCGAAAATTTAAACGTGATATTTAAACGTGCGTAATTAAGTTATTTATAACTGGCGTATCGATATTCAACATCTGTTTCTGTAACGACTGAGGAACATGTCACGACGGCAGCTTAGATCTCTGTTGAGTCTCGTGAAGTGTATTTAACCCTCACTTGACCACCGTGGCAGACGCTGTGCGAATGTTATCTATTATTATTCGGACAGGAGCCCCGTCTCCAACGAAGGAGTCTAAGGATTCATGACTAAGGGGTACACTGGAGTTGGCTCCGCGCGTCTCTTTAAGCGGTTACCGCAAACCATAGGTTACAGGAAACTTTGAAGGAGTTTACTAACTTAAATTCGTTACTCTCTTGATAAGGAGAAAACTTTTGTATTTATTTAATAATAGCAATAGAACTCTCTAAACAAAAGTATACATAGAACGTAACTTCGCCTCGTTGGTCGTGTTGGTTGCAGATGCGACTACCGATCGAGAGGTCCCGGGTTCGATTCCCGGGTCGAACACTAC
>DWEI01000695.1:0-20045 GCA_018245875.1 Mysoria ambigua
ATGTGGCCGATGCATGGCAATAGATTCACCACTGATTACATAGTGGGACATAAACGTAACTGGTCAATCATGGGAATGTTCTGCATTCCTCTGCCTACCCCTTCGGGGATTACAGGGGTGAAGTTACATTTTTTTTTTTAGATTACAATTCGTACTCAATACATGTGTAATTTGTATGTGTATCTTTCCTAGTGTTTGTTGTTAGTGAATATAGAGCTGGTGGTTATGGGTTTGATATTTACAACAGTACATCAGCATTCTGACTGCCTTCTTTGGTTATTTATTAATGTGTAATGGTAATGTGGATGGTACATGAATCCAATGTCAAAGAACTTACCATCACAATAAATCTCATTTAATGTGGCATTAAATTTAATTTACCTCATTGGCCTGCCTCGTTGGTCATGTTAGTTGCAGGTGCAACTGCCGATCGGGAGGTCTCGGGTTCGATTTCCGAGTCGCACACTACAAAATTTTCTAATTTAGATTTTCTAGTAGATGTATGGCAATAGGCTCACCACCTATTCCATAGTGGGACATAAACTCAACTGGTGAATCGTGGGAATGTTCCACATTTCTCTGCCTACCCTTTCGGGGATTACAGGTGTGCAGTTTCGTAATTACCTCATTCACATTTAAGTTAACCATATGATTCAGCAACATGAAAAGTAGTCAGCAGTTTGATTTGTGACTGAATATTTGCTGTTGATACACAATCCTCAGGATCTTTAAAAGGCTTAAATCATATATCTGTATTCTTGTTCTAGGTGGATGCACTAGATCTATTAACACCAGTTACTGGTGAATTAGTAGGAGGTAGCCTCAGAGAAGATGACTATGACAAGCTGAAAGCTAAATTGCCCTCAGATGCTCTGAATTGGTACTTGGAACTGCGGAAGTTTGGCAATATACCCACAGGTGGGTTTGGGCTGGGACTGGAGAGATTAATGCAAGTAATTTGCCGTGTGCCCAACATAAAAGACACATTACCATTTCCAAGGTGGCCACACAACTGTGATATGTAAATAGTATGGATAATCAAAATATCAACTTGTATTGACCGATAAGGATAAAATATTTGTATCGAACATGACGACACTGCATTTTCTTTTACAATCTCTCAGCTGGTCATTTCTCTATCATAATTTAACGAGTTCTATAATATATCAATAATGTTAAGTATTTGTTGCTTTGAAAAAGCTACCAATGTGAATTATCAATCATAAGAGTTCTGTAAACTAAGATTTAATGATAACATATATGGGTATGAAAAGGGAAGTAAAAATGATTGGAAAATCAAAACAAATATACTGATTAATCATATATCTTTATTTATAATAATAGAAATTAATCAAACTTGTGATCTTTTAATAATCACAAAAAAAATAAAAATACCTCTATTATTTTCATTGTTTAATATTAATGTAACCTACATTCAAAAAGTTCTAAGCAAAACAAATTAAACAATTTGTACACATATAGCAGTGATGTAGTATGAATTGAGATGTTATGTATCAAATTAAGTGTTGGCAGTAACCAAGTATTGAATCTTAAATGTGATTCATTTTCTACCCAATATCACTGTGATGTGTTTGTTAGTTTTGTAACACTCATATTTTAGTATCTAATTTTTAGCACTTCATTTGAGGAAGATGCTAGCACCGTCGAACAGGACAGGCTTCTAAAATATTGAAGTATAAATGAATTCCTTATACTATTAAATACTTTAAGATTTTAATATTACAAGCTGTATGTAAAACTGACATACTACAGGTTCCAACATGCATGAGAGGAAAATCAAAAATACACTATGAAAATCAGGCTTTAATCTGTAAAGAGCAAAATCAAAATACAGAGATTCCTCTTTACGAGGATGGGCCTTGTTTATTACATGAAGGCTATTAAAAATAACTATTAAAACTTAAATATAAGACTTCCAACTTATTTACAAATAATTCGGCAAATATGTACAAATATCTTCATATACAAGACAATAATTACAATATTGTCAATGAACATAACAATACAGTTGTTAAACATCTTATTATTAATATCACATTTTGTCCAAGATTATGTTTTCTCATACAACACTATCAAATCATACAAATTGCCTTTTAACTTAATACACAAACAGACATTACAGTGTATAATCCATATTAATAAAATCAGTTATAATAAGAACAATGACATTATCCTCATTAGTTTACTACTAATATGACTTCCGACATAAGTGTTAAAAGCTTAATATAATGGAATCACACATATTTATTGCTAAATTCATTTAACTATAACTTGAGGGGCACAATGTTTCCATTTAATTTATAACCACTGTGGAAATATAAATAGGAAAACAGTCAGCAGATATCGTACACAAGCAAAACTCAAATTCTGAGCTGACTTGCAAGCAAACATGTTGCTACTTCAAACGTATGTAGTTTTGTTACAACTAGTAAATTTTACAGGTGTATCAAAGTGTATGTTGATAATTAAGTAATCATGAACTATAACTAGGAGTATTTTCTACTACTTACATAAGATATATTTGAACAAACTATAGTATTTTTACAAGTAATGATTTATGTGTGTCTATTTATGGCAGAATTAGTAGATCACATTAGTGAAGTTTCCCACAAAAGTGGAGTCTTAAAGATATTTCAATAATTCTTCACAACTACAGAGAGAGAGTTGGTCTTGTGTGCTCTAAAATGATTTGTAGACATATATTTACTAATTTTGCACTAACTTTACAAGGAATTTAGGTTTTAGAAAGTTTTTACTAATACTATGTCAAAATAATAAATTTGATTCCTAGTCTATAGTTGTTTTGTTTCTTACTTTTGTATTTATGAACCTGCAAAACGTCATATTCAATTCCTTACTTTGAAGCATTTTTCACACAATAATTTCGAATTTAAAATTTTCGAAATTGTCCTGCATTTACAATACTTTTGTACATCAATAAATTCAAGGAATATAAACATTTTTTGTGACGTATCAAATCATTTCCAAGGATATACATCAAGTGCAATGCCAGACTAAGCACAACAGGCATATCAATTAAACTAATTGTAACATAACACTTATAATCCCCGAAGAGGTAGTAGGCTGAGGAGTGTAATTCACTTCCACTATCTGTAACCTACATGATAGAACACAGGGCAGACAACTCGTTGCCCTTCTGGACAGGAGGCTGCCTGCTCAGCTGCACACCTTGCAAGCTCGGCTTGCTGGTGTACTCCAGCTCCGGCTCCTCGCCGGGAGGCAGCGGCTCCTCGTCGGCGCTGACGTCGTCCAGCAGCTTGTCGTCGGGCGCGGCGCTGGCCGGCGCGCCGATGGGCTTGCTGATGTTGATGCGGATGCCGCCGAGCGGCAGCGGCGCGGGCGGCGGCGCGCCGGCGAACTGCAGGTTGCCGTCGATGGAGGCCACGAGGGCGGCGCGCGCACCCGCGCCGGCGGACGGCAGGCTCTCCAGCTCCGCCGTTATTATCGGCTCGTCGTCTATTTAGGCGCGAAAAGATCGAATTAAGTAGCAGTAACCACTATCGTAATAATCCATATTAGCAAGGTAAAGTTGCAAGTGTTCTGCTTGTTCGCGCTAACATCTAAAGCACCAGCGGAATTTGTAAAATTAATATTAGTATATTTAGCACAAATGCTATAGGACCCTATAGGCTACGTGTAATGATGCTATATGTATTATACATAGCTTGACATTTCCATATTTGTAAAGTCGGAAGAAAAAGCTCTACAAAATTGCTTCATTTGTTGTGCTTAACACATTGTTCCACAAAAATATTGGTTCCTAGAAAAAAGTCCCTTATATTATATACGTAGTATATTAATCGTTATGAGCGAAAGCAGATAGCCGAATAACAAGATAATGAAAAATTAAAGTAATTCGACACTTTACTCAAACTGTCTTTAGTATCGTTGGATGAGCTTAAACCCAATATAATTCAATTTATACCACAAAAAATAATAACTAAAAATAATGTCTGTCCCGAAGTACTGAAAATTATACGCGGGACAAACCGTAGGCCACAACTATCGACACTAATAGCGTAGATTTAAAGATACTCCGCTAGCAGGAGGAGCATAGTTGAGTAACCTGTCTATCAGGCAGAAGTGTGCATCGAGGAAGTCTTTCATTTTGAACAAAGCGACTCTTGATCGTTCGTGGCATACTAAAGATATGAGCAACAGTCGTGTTTGTTACTCACCAGGGTCGATGGGCTCCTGCTTGATCTTGACGTTGGCAAAGTCGATGCAGTGCTTCTCGTCGCGCAGCCTGCGCTCGGCGACCGTCTCGTCGTCCGTGTCGTTGTCGTCGTCCAGCAGCACCTGCTCCACGGGCTCGGCCTTCAGCACCACGTCGTCCTCGTCGTCCTCCTCCACGTCCTCGTCCAACTCCTCGATCTGGTGCAGCATATACAAATACAATGTTGATCTAGATAATGATCTTACAACATTTGCAGTCAACAGATGGGGCCAAATTCTCTATAAGAACAAACTTATAGGAACAAATTGAACACCACGTCATCACACGAAGTCCTTTACGGGTTAGGCAGACAGCACACATTGCCAAATGTCTTTGGACACTTGCTTTGGACACGTGCTTTTAAATTTTTATATGCTTGCAGCTTGTTATGTGGGTAAAGTAAGTGCGAGACCAGCCACCCACCTCGACCGTGTTCTCCAGCGCCACCGGCTCCGGCTCGACCACCTCCACCTCGCAGTCTGACACTTCGGCATCGTCCGCGTCCTTGATCTCTATAGCTTCCTCCGCTTTTTCCACTTCAACAGCTTCCACCTCTACAGCCTCTTCCACTGACTCGTCTTTAGTTAACGAAGCCTATAAATTTCAATATACATGTTCAAGTATTTAGTCAATGTTCTCTCTTTCCTGGCAGTAAAACTAACATTGAATTGATATACAGATTATCATTTAGTTTTTATAGGAATAAAAAAATTCAATCCATGCATAGCCCATTTCACATCAATTAAGTGATTTGCATCATTTGCATTTTCACATTAACAAAGTGATCAAATGCATATTTAATATGTTATGCTAATTAATATACAAGAAGCTTTGTAAAGATAACTCAATTGACAAAAAATGATTGATGTCTTAGGAATTGCACTGACATTTGACATTCATGACTGATTTATTTTCTGTCTGGTTCTTGTTATGTAATTGTACTTATTTTGTGACTCAATGTAAATGCAAGTTTATCCAAAATATTCATTTTGTGTTCACAATCATTCAACAATAGTACAATATCGAAAGACGCTAACCACATTATAAAATAATCAACAAACCTTATAATCCTCATAACACAACGGATGATAGTACTGGTCGTCGTGCTGGACGGCGTTCCGCAGGTGCCACTCCTCTTTGTCTTCGTTGTAGAACTGATGGAAGCGGTCGCCGCAGAGCGCGCAGTTGTGTGCGGCGGGGGCCCCGGCCGCGGCGCTGGGGGCCTCGTCGGGCACCTCGCCCGCCGCGCCGCTGACCACCCCGCTCTCCTCCGCGCCACCGGTTTCAAACCAACTCTTCTCTGTTATAAATAATAACATTTTAGAGTATTATACAAATAGAGTTAACTGTACATGTAAAAAGTATACTTTCCACATATTACAACTCTTGATGTTTATTTAATTTTGTTTTAGATAAGAATGACACAGGTATTTCAAGTTATAGTTAAATCGGAAACAACGGGAGCCGTTCAACAAAAATGTTAACCATGCCATTAAAAATCACAGATACCATTCAAATCATACACCTTGATTTAATACACTAATTCAAATATTCTATTAAGAGCCCTCTTGATGTTACTTACAAAACTAGTGATAAGCCCTTAGCTAGTGCCGTCTAGTTTGTAATCAATAAATCACAGGAAATGTAGGTCGCACAACAAAGGCCGGAATACTGAATACACAGTAAGAATAAATTAAAGTGTACTAAAGTGAGTGATAGATTATTATTTTTAGATTTTAGATTTACATTTTCTAGTAGTCGTTTAGTATCTGGATATGTGCCCGATGCATGGCAATAGGCTCACCAGCCTATTCCATAGTGGGGCGTAAACGTAACTGGTAAAACATGGAAGTGTTCTGCATTCCACTGCCCATCGCTTCCGGGATTACAGGCGTGAAGTTACGTTACGTTACTAAAGGGAGCTACACGCAGCGGTCGGTGCACCGCACGCCCGTGTGTGTGAGTGCGAGGGCTCGCTCACCGCGCTCCTCCAGGTCCTCCACCTCCTCGTACTGCACCCAGTCGGACAGGTCGTAGTGCCAGTGGCGGCTGTGCGCGCGGCGCGCCGAGTCGCGCTCGCGCCGGTTCTGGCGGAAGTGCCAGTCCAGGTGCTGCGAGTAGCGCACGGTGTGCTCGGGCGGGAAGCGCGCGCCGCAGCCGCTGCACTGCATGCCACCGTACAGCTTCGCCACCAGCCCCGGCTGCTTGCTGCGAGCCGCGACAGACATGCTCATACAACGCCCGACGCGGCGCGACCCTCCCGACTGTTGGCGATCACTGGACATTTGGTCCGTGCGGTGACCGTAACATCCAACTTACATGTCCAAAAAGGTTTTTAAAATTATTAGCCACGAACAAAGTTTCATATAGAATGAAATGTAATAGATTTGTGTTGGTAAACTTTGAGTATAGATCTCTGTATAATTAGTCTAACTCTATTTGTATGTAAAACTGGATGTGATGTCAATGGTTATCTTTATCTTATCTCATCATCATCATCATCATCATCAGCCTATCTCAGTCCACTGCTGGACATAGGGCTCCCCCAAAGAGCGCCATTGCACCATGTCCTCGGCTTGTCACATCCAGCTCCTGCCCGCAGCCTTTCGCAAATCATCATCCCACCTAGCCGGAGGGCGTCCTACACTACGCCGGCCGAGCCGCGGTCACATTATCGCGGAGCTTATCTCACAAGAACCTAAATATAGCAGACACTTGCCATCATTTCTAAAAAATAAGTACTTACACTCTTAATGTCTCTGATCTCAACAGGTCCACTCTGTGTATAACATTCTTGTCTTCCTTAGGTTTAACCTTCACTTCTTCTATCTTCTCATCCTCCTCGACCTCGGGTTTAGTTTCATTCGGCGCCGAGACTATACCTGTTGCTACTAGCTTAGCAAATAAGTCGTTTACATTTATATTGCCAAGAATTGCTAGGGGGTTAGGAGGATTCAGCTCATTTGTATCAGTCTCTATGCCTGGAATCTGGTCAGTTTTAGAGAAGAGTGGTTCTGCAAGACTATATTCTGAGCTGGAGGCTGGTGCTATGCTTGACGGCATTACACTCGCCAGCAAGTCGAGACCTGCAAGTGTACCAATCTATAAATTTCAATGAAAATTCAAATATTTTGTTGTAGATTCAAACATGATAAACCAAAATAATGAGAAGTACTATAATTAATGTTACTTTGTAATAATTTATTCAATACCTTGATTTTCACCATCAGGACTTGGAGACTTGTTAGCCCGGAGTGGTGAGTGATCTACCTCCATGTCCGTGATGACTGGCATGCTAAGTTTGTCAACAGCTGGAACTGGCGCGGACGTAACGAACGGCAAGGATGAGCCCTCCATGTTAGCGATTTCTACATGTCCCGCTTTGATGTTTCTCGGAAGCGCCGAAAATCTTATAAAATACTTTTCTTTCCCGATCACTATTGGTTTCGGCAGATCGCCAAACTCTACCCTGAACGGCTGCTCATTGATAAGTACGGTCCGCAGTGCATCGACGAAGCGGATAGTGAAGAAATGGCCATTCACAACAAACTTCTGCACCTTCGCGTCTAAGTACACAGGACACATGTGTGTCGCGTTAACGATAAGGTTAATTTTTCCAGCTACGAGATCTGTACGTTTCGCTTTACCGATATCCACTTGCGGTGGAGGCCCTTCTAAGTGTACAAGTCTAGGCTTTCCATCGATTATTACTCCTAAAGGCTGCCCACCGAAAAAACATTCAAACCATCGGCCATTAATAAAAAGCTCCCTAGTCGGAGCTCCGAATCTTATATCGAACACTTGATCGTCAATTTCAACCTGCTTGTATCCTTCATTAAACGTTATGACTATTGAATCCTTGTTATCAAAAGTTACCCTCCTACATCCGGGTAAGAATTTAATTTCCCTCGGGTCGTCCCATTCTAGCATAATAACAGCGGTTTCGCCGTAAAAACGTATTTCTCTCGGAACGCCATCAATCTGAATAGTTTTAACGGGATCCTGGTCTATGTATTCCAGTATCTTAAAGTCTGTCGGCGGGATAACAACGCCGGGAGCACCGAGGGGCGGTGGGGTTTCCGTGCGTTCGTATCGTACAAGTGGGCATTCGCCTTGGCTCATTCCTAACTTGGGCGTCGGAAGAATCGGTGGCATGAGGGGCATGCGTGGATCGAATGGAGGCCTCGGCATGCGCTTGTCGAACTTGCCTCTAAAGAACGGCGGCATCGGAGGACCTGGCGCTCTGAACCTTCGCGGTCCTCTCCATGCAGGCGGATATGGACCCATGTACATGGGTGCCATCGGTGGGAACGGTAGTAAAACCTTTGGTTTTCCATCTATCATATTTTGATTATTTAGTCTCATATCAGAATCGGCATGGTAGTCTTGATTGTTTGGCAGTCCGTCTACAAATGCGGCCGGCGTCACTCTCTCGTCGATGTCACCAAAATTATTGCGGTCGGTAGGTGAAGACTTAGGACTTGGAACCTTATGATTCTCTTCGTTTATGTGCGCTTTTAGCTTTCGCTTCGAGTTTTCCAAAGATTCTCGTTGCTTAGCTTCTTTTAACTTTAACTTTTCATTAAGCTGCAACACCTGGTACATGAGAGTGTTATATTGATTCTTGTCTAATTGGCCATCATTAAATTGCTCTTTAGCTTGGGACATAATGATGGATATTGTTTTCTTGTGATCCTCAGCATCAAATTCATCGCCATTTTCATTTCGTAGGTCCGTGTCTTCTGCACTAAGCGTGCGACGTCTTTCTTTTTCTATACCTATATTGAAATAAGTGTTTGAATGAATAATTGCGTTGAAAAGAAATCAAATAATAAGAAATTTCTAACACTTAATAAATACTAATAATTGTAAGTAGTTATACATACTAGGCGATTTGCTGAACAGTAATGGACGACCCAAGCGGTCCTTCCCCTTCGTGGCTTCGGCCAACTTTGCTCTGACAAGGTCTAAGTGTGAAGGAGTCTTTTTCGCTTCCTCTTTCTCTTTCACTTCATGCCAGTCTTTTTTTGGAGATCCGATTGGCGAATTCATCTCTTCATCATTCTCATCCGCTGTACTGTTCTGACTTTCCACCTTGGGTGAATTGGGTATTGGAATACCCACCTCGTCCACTTGTGGTAACTGACGAAGATCCACATCTTCGTTGCCAAACAAACTGTGAATATGTAATCATGAAGTTTTAGGTTCCGTTAATACAGGAAGTTGATCAATAATTTAGGGATAACTGCTGAAAGGAAGGTCGTAGGTTCCATATCTATCCAGAACCAATATTTATGTGATGAGCACGAGTATGTGCTCTGTCTGGATGTGAAAGAACCATCTATATAAATGTACATGTATGTTGTTTGTCACCACTATAGGTACAATAGCAAAAGCTTTGTAGACATCGTCATTATCAGCCCTGCATCATCATTATTACTATCAGTCCCTGCGGGATTATACCCATAAACGCCACGCTCAGCATGCAGGTTGGGGATCGCAGAGTACAGCTCCAGGCATCACCAAGCCAAGCGACCAAACAGCAAGGTAATTAGCTGTGCCTAGGCAGACCGCATCATAATATGGACACGATAGACATGTCCCAAAATATTTATTGATTTATATTTAATATTGTCCCTGAATTTCGCACTAAGCTTGTAACAAAAGTGTGATATTTCATATTTCTATTTATCTCTTAAAGACCATTAGCTCCGTAAATTATTCTGTTATTATAAACTGCTTCATTCAGAATAATAATGCCTATATTTCCCTAAAACTTATTGTTCAAGCTAACTAAAGAATTATTTAGAGTACTTACATGTCAAATTTATCTAGTTTGTTCTTCTTAACCTTCCCCTCCAAAGCCTCAGTGGAAGGCCTCTTCTGTGCCACGGGCGCCGCGGTCTCGCCAACGACCGGATGCAGCACGCGCAAATCCACATCTTTATTCTCGTCCACCACATCGGGCGCACCTGGAAATTTGACTTTTTCTTTATTACCCTTAAGTCAACTTTACAACATCATGTTTCCTTTCCTCGACACCTTACACCCACCTGCAAGTTTTTTACCTCCGTATACAAAATGCTCAGCATTTTAAACCAGTTGTCATATTAATAATCGAATTGTTTTAATAATAGTTTTACCCCAAATTGTCCATGTAGAGAAATTTCTCCAGTGAGCTGATGTGAAAATTCATTGCACTGTCATTACTGAGAATTATTCCCAAAAAAATATTTAGTAAACAATTTAATGCAGATAAACGAAATTTAAAAAGTAATGTAACTTATTGCTCGCCGATTATATTTTCATAGCTTGTTATGAAACCCAATGCTTAAATTTGAGTTCCCTTTGAGAAAAGACCTTAAATTTCAAAACCCGTCGGTCGTATTGTAAGTATCAATAAGAGAAATTTGTTAAGAGACAAAGTTATTGCGACAAAGGTACCCCGTATGTCACAAGCACTATAAACACGTATGATATTATTATGAGACAAAGTTGTAGCCGCGCCTACTTCTTCACCCAAGACATGTCGTGGCTCGCGCGCACTCGCTGCTCGTCGGGGCCCGCGTCCACCGGGACCGGTACTGGCCAGAGCGACGCCCCGACCACACGTAGAACTCCGACGAGTGCTCGTCACGTAGCCAACAAGTGTCTTGCATAAGCTTCACCGATTCAGTTCTCTGTTTCAATCTTCCATCTTGCAGTACCATGTATAGTGCCAGGGGTTCAGACCGATGTTCTCCGATGAAGATAAGTAGATCAGATAAATTGATGATTTTACATTTGGTCATTCGAAATGTATTAAAAAGAATGCAAGTAACCCGTCTGTTCTCATTTATCGCTTTACGAGAGAGCACGGAACATATCGCCCGCCGGTTTGCAATACCTACTTTTTTCTCAGTAAGTCTCAATGTAAACATGTTATATACCCACTATAGGAAACTATCGCGTTCAGTAGATGATTGATTACAAGAGGTTTCTATATTGAAAAACGTTTGATTGAATTGTGAATGAACACTGGCAAAGCACGTCATATAAAACACATCAGAGTAAAAATGGGTTCATACGTGGTGCTGTTCAGCAACTCCAACTATGTCTAATCGGCTGCAAAAGCTCGTGGTGCAGGCGCTATAGCCACATGTACATTTCAGACTTTTGAGAACATACAGTATGTTTGTGGTATCTGTATATAGTAACTCTAGACGCCGGATAAATGACATTATACCATTGTATACAGATAAACTGCTGTGGCCAATTAAACGCCACCACAATAATCGTATAATTATAATGTATTTCAAAACGTGAGTACAAAGACACGCGAGTAGGCGGCCGACATCAAATTAAATATTCGCATCATAATCATGTATATCGTCCTGCCAGAGGCCCTCCGGCGTAGCCATCGACGTCAGTATTGTTATTGATGTGATGTGTCTCCTGGAGCTATGGCCCAAGAACATGCCATGTTGGCCCAGGTTGTAGTGAGATGCTTGTGCTTTGGAATCTAAAAGACAGTACTGAAGAAATGTTATCAAGTGTATATTATATAATACATAAAATCAATAAATAATGTTAGTATTGAAGTATGCAGCAACTAGAATTTTTAGTTATATTTTATAGTTGTATGACTATAATACACATAGATTTTTTTGCAGGCTACACTTATAAATATTTATAAATATATAACAATGTTCGGCTTAAACCGGTCCCATGTATGATGGCGAGCAATTATAGACCTTACTCAATTAGTCTCACTAATACCTTGTTACAATACAGAACTGATAAAAATGTGAAAATGTTACAAGAGCGTTTTCGAAATGAGTGACTTTTAAAATAGTTATTGCACTATTTCTTTCCTTACCGTTATCAGCGAACGTAATTATTATTACAGCAATGAATTCGTAACCCCTACGATTGATGATAAATTTCAAGTGCAAATATAATATCTTTATCACTTATGAACACAAATCACTATTTTACCCACGGCCGGGCAGGCAGCCCCCCGCGGGGTCAGCGGATGTATGACGTCAATCAGCTCACTGGATGAAATTTTCTCGTCTCTTAGATGGTTCGTTCACATTTTCCCGTAACCTGTCGCCTTCACTGTTACACGACGATAATCTTCACTCAAGGTTTTCGTGGTATTTTTTGTAACTCATTAACTTCATTGGCTCCACTAGCAGCAATAGGACTCGATCGCATGCATCTTATTTACCGGAAGAATCTAACAATAACGTACTTGCAGATGTCAAGTAGAAATATATAATGACAGAATGATTACTGGTAAACATAAGACTAGCTCGACTCATCCACATCAGTAAACGAATTCTTAATAATAGAGGGTGCGTATCCGACGAGAAATACCAACATGAATACTCCAAGAATTGAAAAATAATTTATTATACACAATAGGCGGCTTCGATTGGCTTTTAACAAGCTAGGATCACAGGTCGCGACGTTCGGGCGGCGGCGCGCAGCCCGCGCTCTAACATAGGGAGGTATCTTACTTGCGGGCTCGGCGCCGGCCGCGGGCCTGGCCTCGGCGCGCTCGCCGGGCCGCTCGCCGGGCCGCTCGGGGCTCTCCGACTTCTGTTTGTTCCGGCGCATGTAGCGGTCCTTGTTGTAGTTCTTTAGCTCCTTAAACGCGACCACCTCGGGCTCCGGCGGCTGCTCGTCCGCGTCCACCCGCTCCTTGGCTTTCAGCTTGCGATCGCGCATGCGCGAGCGCTTCTCGGGCGAGGCGGAGCTGGGGGCGGGAGGGGGGAGCTCCTTGCCCTCGCGGCGTTTCTTGCGCTCGCGGGCCAGCTCCTTTCTGCGCTTCGGGGGAGCGGGCTCGTCGTGGGGCTGCTCGCGAGAGATTTTGGGGATCGGTGGCAACTTATTGATCCTTTTGGGGTCGGCCACTTGCAGCCGATCCAAGTAGGCGTCGAGCGTGCGCTCCGGCTGCTCGTCGGAGCGGCGCGCGCGCGGGCGCTCGCGGGCGCGCTCGGGCGGGCGCGCGTCGCGCGCGAGGCGGCGAGGGTCGCGCGACTCGGGGCGCACGTCGATGGTGATGACGTTGTTGCGCTTCGTGACGCGCTCGAGCGGCTTGATGTCGAACACGTTGGCCGCGATGGCGGGCGCGGGGGCGGGCGGCGCGGCGGGCGGGGCGGGCGGCGCGGCGGCGGGGGGCGGGCGACGCGCCAGGCGCGGGTCGCGGCGCGCGCCCGCCAGCGCGCCGCTCACGGGCGCTATGCGACCCCCCGCTGGCTTGTTCACTGGCTGTGGACAATATATACCCCGCTGTCTATTACCATTGTGACATTATAATAACTAAAATACGTCACAGTAGATATTATTCTACAATTGCTTCAAAAGTTAACTCACTACAACAACTAATTTTTTTCTGACAAGATTATTGATTCATGCACTACTTAGTTATGGAACTGGTATGGACACATGTCAGACTCAATATCGGAGCTGCCAGATCTTATCTGTAATATGCTTCTTATCAGATTATTGTATACTATTTCTAAACAATATTTGATACATAACAATCCTTTTACCACAGATATAAGTACACTAATTGTTTTCAATCAATGCATGTCTTATTGTGGCTCCCCATCATTGTGCATGACAAATTCGCTGTGTTTTTTATAAACTTTACTTCTAAAGAATTTATTTTTACTTCAATGCAACAACAACCTTACATACATATATCTAATTTACATAGTTTTAAGTTATTTTTGGATAGATAATATTATTAGTAATGACCAAATTAAACATAATAGACAATGATATCTTATCATTTAAAATCTCATGTGCAGTGAAGCACAATATCGGAGGCAATTGTTGGTTCTGCTTACGTAAACTTATTTTAGCTATGTGAATAATATTTAACTTTTCCCATAGCTGTTTTTACAATATATGTACTGAAATAATGATTAAAACTGCACAAATAAAGCAAATATAATGAAAAAACACAGTGATTTTTTCAAACATACCTAGGTTAGACTTTTTTTCTGATCTACTAAGAATAAATTTTTCCTCAGATTTACTTCATAAATGACAATATTTGAAGCTTTCTTTCATTTGTAGCATCATTCTGGGTAAGTGTGCACCACTATATGTGAATCACACTAGGCAATGACAATAAGTACAAGGAGGTATAATATTATGTAGCATAAACGAATAAAATATAATTTACAAATATGATAAATAAATTATATCACTGCAACTCAATAACATCACTTATTCATTAACCTAGAAGACATTTTATTTTTTTATGCATGTGATGTGCTTTCAATATTACTACTAGTAACTCTGATTGACAACAAATAGATCGCAGTGGCGCACATCAGATAATATTAGTTTTAACGTAACTTCACGCCTGTAATCCCGAAGGTGTAGGTAGAGGAATGCAGAACACTCCCATGTTTCACCGGTTATGTTTACATACCACTATGTATTGTGTGAGTTGTATGAGGAAAATGCGAAAATGGCATCTGACCAGCCAACTCATCTATATCATCATGTTATTATTGAAAACTGGTGTAAGCTCATATTTTCTACCAACTTTTTTTTGCTAAAATAGATATTTTTGAAACAGAATTTTATGAACCGAACCTATTACTTCTACCATGAAACTTACGAGTTTCTAATCAGTACAAAAAAAAAATAAACAAACAACTTACCGGCCCCAGCCGTTGTTTGACAGGAATCGATAATGGTACATCAGGTATGACCGGAGTCACCACAGAGTTCAACTGTGCGCCGGGGGCCGCGGGAGTGGGCACCGTCGACGCCGGGACTACTACGGGTGCCACCTGAAGAACAAATACATTTGTAGTTAATAGAAAATGCATACATTGTGCTCAGAAATGTGCCAAAGACAACCCCAGTTTTGCAGTAAATTGTTATTAGCACAATTTGTATTTTGATCTGTGTTTACAAAGTTTCATTTAAACATAACTCATACTGATTAGACTAATGTTATTGACAATCCTACTCTTATAAATCCGAGAAGAATACAGAACAATGTATAAAAGTATAACCACTGAGTCAATGGACCTATTACTTAACGACTGTTTACACAAACTTTATGAAGTTTATAGTTGTACCCACAGTTCATTGCAGCCCTGAAAATAAATTACAGGCGCCATCAAAAATAGTATGATGATACCCACAAGAAACCTGAATATTGGAGATAACAAAATCAATTAAGGTGAATAAAACAGAACATTACCTTTTTAACATTTTTTTCAGCAAGCTCCAGCTGCCGCCTAGTTTGTTCCAATTCCATTTCAACTTTCTTTCTTTGCAGCATCAGCAACTCCTGCTCCTTCTTGGCGAGAATACTACGCATCTTCTCATCTTCCTCGAGTGGCCCAGTCGATGATGCACTAGTGGTAGCCGCTGGCTGCAAGTAACAACTTGTATTATAGAACATTATAAACAAATACCAACTTCAAAATATAGTTTAGTGTATTATAGCAATGTAGTGAGCAAAAAATTTATTGAGAGATGTAAATATCATCAACAAAGCAGAATGCAATTTGACCATAGATATAAAGTAGAACTACAAGTCCTTGACGGGTGAAGCAAAGGTAATATTACTGCATAAATAAAGAGTCAAGGGGTAAAATTGTAAAATTATTTACATGCTACAAGAGAGTTTTGTATATGATGGAGGAATACCCCAAAAAAAATCAACTAAAAAAAACACCTTTTTCAGAAAATTTGGATTTACATGGATGTTTGACTGCTGTGGCTGTGCTTGAATCGGCCATGCATGGTCAATCAAGTTAACTTTTACATCCAGCTGGTACAGTTTAGTGGCAGGGAACACTTCATGCCAGGTTTCTCGCAGCTTGAACATCTGAGACCTAATTTTCTCATCTACCTGTAAACATGCAATACAATATATAGTTGATCACCATCAGTCTGAAATAATTTGGAGGATTACACAAAGTGAAATAATGAATTCTGATAGTTACCTGCTTGAATGTCCTAGTGAACATGTTTACGATGCTTTGTGAGAACTTCGTAGTATATGCCCCTCCAACATTCTTGATAATAGAATCTACTAAATAGAGAACAGGAAGCTTGATCTCGGGGTGAACCTGTGTGGAGGAAAAATACTTCTAGTCCCATACCCCTGGGCTGACCAAGTCCAAATTGGCTTGTCCAGTGATTACATCCAGATCTTCAATTTTTCATTTCTTACTTAAATGACTGGATATTACATGTTTCTTAATGTGTTGGTGTGGGTACAATAAGACAAAATTTATTTCAACAGCCCTTTTAATTGTACAATTAAAAAATAAATAAGAACTCAGTTTCAAAAAACGTTTATTATGTTACATATCCATACACAAGTGGAATGAATGAACTTGTCATATCAATAACATACCACTGGGGGTAATCATTTTGTGTTCGTTCAACATTTAAACAGGTATCTCCAATATGGTTAAAATTGAAAAAGAAGAAAACAATTATCTATGACAACTCTCGAGTAATATCAACAATTAATTAGTGCCAGCTACTGCAAAAACGACTTTACCAAAGTCAGCCAATTAAATCATTTTTTAACAACATTCATGTTTTACAGGATAAAAGGCTTGTAATTTAAGCTATATTTGTATAGTAAAAAATCACATATTTCTTACATTATGTGTCTTGAGGGCATGTGTTTAATTCAAACTATGTTAATGTCAAAGAAACTGTTGATAGATGGGTTTGTTACTTTGTGTGCATGAAAATAGAGTACAGCCATAAGATGTATTACAAATAGGCTGTGTAAGGGCATGTTTACGGATACATCAATAGATAAAATATGTATTTTATCTCACAACTTATCACTGATAAATAGAAGTGTGTGGTGAATATAATGGTGCGTCATGATTATTCTACGGGAGATACCTGTTTCTTAAGGGGCGGATTACAAAGGAGGTCAGATAATTACACTGAGCACGCGTCACCTCGCGCTACTTTCGCGACAACTCCGCGGCTGGCACTCACATAACGGCGTGGACATAAGATTCACCCCACGCTTAACTTTAAAAATGCAAATTCACCTTCTCCAAATGCTTTTCCACCGTATCAACGATTACACCCGCGTGCTCGATGTTCTCTTCCGCTAATATCGTAAGCATATTTATGAGGGGTTTGCTGTTGACGGTGAGATCCGCTAAGCTGGAAGCGTACTCGTCCGCAATTTCCTTCGACATTTTGCTGGTTCCCGGACACAAAAAACACCATACCAAGGCAAATCTTCAACAGCACATCACTGTAAAATCGAACAAATTCTGTTACGTGGCTGTCCAATCAAAATGGCGAAGTTTTACAAAATAAAATGTAAGAAACTTACATTATCACAGATTTTAACCACCGATTGATCTTGATTACACAATCCAAAAGGCAAGTCCCACCTTCAGAATGATATGAACATATTTTTAGATTAAACACGTAGCTCACAGTTGACTACAAGCAAGAATTCGAGGAACTGGCTTAATTTGACGCAAGCGAGTAACGTTTTATAAGAAAACAAAATGGCTGCCCGACAAGCGCAGAAGCGGGCCTTAGCGGGCTATTGTGTGTAGCATGCGCAATAAAGTTGACGCATCACGGCTTTACATTGTACACTGGCAACTATTTTATTAAAATGAAATTGATTAATAAATTTATAAATGTCAAATGTGTTAGATACCTTCATGCAATGGTGACTGTATGCAACATTACATCCATAAAGTGAATATTTAAATATCGCATATTAATAACGTAGCCTTATTGTATAGATCAATAATTGGTTAAATAGGTGGTCGGGTTGGTTGCAAGTGCGACTGCCGATCGGAAGGTCCTGGATTCAAATCCCAGGTCCGACAATACTGTATTTTGGAACTTACATTGTGTAGTAACTGATGAATCGTGGGAATGTTCTGCATTCCTCTGCCTACCGTTTCGGGGATTAAATGCGTGAAGTTACGTGTGTAGATTGTCTAGTAGTAGCTTGAAATCTGGAAATGTATAGGTGCATGAAAAACTCATTAACTATTCCATTGTGGGATGTAATCGAAACTGGTAATATGTGGAAGTGTACTGCACTCCTTTGTTTAACTCTTCGGGAATACGGGCGTGATTTTACTTTCTTTTAAATCCATTATTATAATTATAATTACATTATATAACTTGTTCAAATAAATATTAATATAATTTTTCATTTTACTTAACAATCGGCTGATGCAGCAAATGAAAAACGACCACAAAACCCAAAATTTGACAATCTCAATAACAGTTAACAAAAATACCTATTTTACCGCACTGGTGTTGTTCGAATTGCATTTTATGATCTTGCTTTATTCAAATATTAACTTGCTATATAACAAAAAAATATTAAGCAGCTATAACCGGCGATTTCACATTATTTAGAGGAGTACATGCAGAAGAAAAAGAAAAACAAAAAGATCGGAACTATAAATACGGTAATTTGCTAATAAATAAAATGCCTTTATAATCAATGTTATTAGTTTCACTCCTCGATATATTATACCAAAGTAAAGGTACATGAGTAGCATAATATATCTATGGTATCACTGTGTAAAGTTAAAATATAAAAATTATATTTGAAATGGATAACGACGGTCAGTGATGAAGTGTTTTTAAAATTTTCATAACTTTGTACGTAATTAAAGGTGAAGGGTAGAGGGGTAAAGACCCAGAAGCTGATGTCCTAAGAGATGGTCAGATCTGATCTCTGAACAACTGGAGATAACTGTTACCGCCGCTCTACAACAAGTTGCGAACCGTAACATGTGGAGACGAGCTATTGACAAGTTCAAGAGTCACGATCTTCAGCAGTAAGGGAACGACAAATAAGAAGTATATAGTGAATACATCGCACAAACTATATGTTTATATAAGGGTGCGTTTCATTAAGCATTTAGAAAGATGCTCACGATCACGCATT
Organism: Mysoria ambigua; assembly: GCA_018245875.1. Taxonomy (NCBI): domain Eukaryota; kingdom Metazoa; phylum Arthropoda; class Insecta; order Lepidoptera; family Hesperiidae; genus Mysoria; species Mysoria ambigua. The sequence continues at coordinate 19,200 of DWEI01000695.1, forward strand.
TTATTGTTCCACTAAATTGCGAGCATTGTGATCGTAATCCTTTTTTTACGTCAGGAAAATGCGTTTACACATCGAAATTGAGAGAGCCCGATGAGTATGCGGGACAGGTCTGATAAGGCCCAGACCACCCATGAAAAACCTAACGGTCTGCCACTATGATATTACGTTTGGGCCTTCGGGACAGGCTCCCTCTTCTAGACGCCATCCTAGCATACGGATGGTGTGTGATTGTAAGCAATAGTGGAACCCTATAATGGAACGTTTAGAGCGTTAAAGTATAATAACAGACATTTGATACTGATATATTGACATCTGTATTGCTTTGACGTTTTCATCATCATCATCATTAGCCTATCTAAGTCAACTGCAGGACATTGAGTAGGACATGCTGCCTCCTCCATAGAGAGCCACCGCGCTCTGTCCTCGGTTTGCCACATACAATCTCTGCCTGCAGCCTTTCGTCGACCGTCATCTCACCTGGACGGAAAGCATACTACACCACGTCCAGAACTCACTTACTCCACCAATTGTCCGTTCGTTGGCAGACATGACCAGCCCACTTCCACTCTAGCGTTCTAATTATCATTATGACGTTTTATTATTCCTCTGAGTCTGATAGCGCTCACGACGACTTACATTTTAAAATGTTCGTTGCGATATACTCAAGCGTAAGTTACGTCATTAGTGACGTTTTTATCGCGACTACAACGATTGTGGGAGCCATGTAGAATGGCCAAAATAATGTTTTGATTGTTGTGAACCCTTAGAGGGGGTTCCATATGCCACATCGAATAACACAACATCGAAGCTCACGACATCGAACACGTTACATCGAAAACTTGTTAC
>DWEI01000696.1:0-20028 GCA_018245875.1 Mysoria ambigua
TGTATGTAATCCATATCTAGTACAATCGCAAGAATGGAGAAATTATTGGACCCAAAAGTAGGCATTTTTTTATTTATTAAAAAAAGAGAGTTGGAAGTTAAAAATAATTCCATGTTCTGTTCATTTGCACATGTGTGTAAAAATAAATAGACGTAAGAGCAGGATGTCCTTCGTGATTCGCAATACAACTTCGTAATTTGATAAAAGTGACATCTATGATATTTATTTACTCAGACTTCCTTGGATATGCATTCCTTGGGTAAGTTATTTATCTTGGATCACATTTTAATATAGAAGATAATTTTATGAGGTATTCTACATAAAATACTATACTATAGTGTGGAAATTTCGAGTTATCAAAAGAGCATCTATACTAAGTTTTAATAAATTCTTTTCTTAATATAACTATCACTTCAATAAACTTTTTGATTTAGAATAGTATTGAGAAGAGATAGGTAGAGGAATGCATATACCTCCCACGTTTCACCAATTACGTTTTCAATTTCTTTATTTGTGACCATAGGTCAACTAGGTCTTAAATACTAATGAAAGTATGCTTTATTTCACCCTCTAGGGTTTACAAATACAAATATTTCAATTGTGAATACACTAATAATTACAAAACCATAAAGAAAATAAAAATAAAGAAAAAATACATCTATTCATTATACCATATCTTAATCATATGTAATTTAATAATACGTTTAATGCAAAAAATATATAAATAAAAAATTCCAATTAATAAACCCATGAAGTGGATAGTCTACAATAAATGCACCAATCGTAAATGTAGTTTATACTACAAATTTCCGCTTATCATTCAATTATACAGATAATAAGCAATTATAATGTTCATTAAAATCTATTCGCAGTGTCGTGTTTGCGATAATAAAAAACCCACAACGCATAGAGTTCAAGGTTTTTAGGTGTTCTAGAATAGAAGGTCGATAGAGTATGTCCGATCTATCAGACACTTGATATAGCAATGATTTGTTACGTAATATTTGAAATTGAGTCATTAAGAACTCTGTAGATAATTTACATGTATTTGTTTTGTGAGACGTTATTCATAGAGTTTTGCTTCTTTTTTGGGGTGCTTTAAACAAATATCTCGAAGGAAAAGTACGACTCTGTCACTAGTCCGAATCTTACTACGACTTATTATTATCAGCCTCACTCGGACATTTTGGTGTAGATCTCCTTCAATACCTACCAATCTGCTCTGCTTTTGGCTCTACCCTTTGTTTGTCTGGGTGCCATTTTCATCCCGTATTAGTGGGTCACTCTACTTTTACAAAACATCCGTTTTCGTTTACAAAACTTTCTGGACATTTATGGAAGGCGGGTACATTTCTGATTGTTAATTCAACTCAGCGCCAATAATCACACGATGGAAGATATGACCGACAGCTGGTAACAACATATTATAGAGGAAGCTTCCAATACTACAAATATTTTTTTACTCTCATCTGTTACTTGTAAATTAATATTCCAATTTTAGATTGATTAGATCTAATGTAGCTTATTAGACAAATGCCTACGTTAAAGGCGTATTAATAGTATGGTATGGGATTTTGAATTGTACATTTATGAGAATAAAGTGGTATTTGGCGTGGAGATTACAAGAGAGAAATCTATGGTTCATTGAAATTTAAGCTTTTTGATTTAAGTTTAAGGTGGATTTTACTTTGTATATAAAATTACGAGCCGGAGGTTTTACATCTTAGTACATCCGTATTAGGATTTGAAACGCGACACCAAATCTATTTTTAATGACTTTTGTCATTCTGACAATCTTAAACGTTAGCAAATTATTCATTCTCTGTTTTATTTTGTATAAAATTTCGCTTTTACAGTAAATAATGCTCAATTATATATGCAACATTATTTACACCATAGTTACACTACTCGTATGTATAATAGCAGGAGAAACGGGTACTATTGGAATTTAATAACTGGAGTTCTAATTAAAGTTTCAAGTAGTGGTACGGAGTCTGGATATGTTCCCGGTGTATGGCAATAGCCTCACCACGTATTCTATAGTGGAACGCAAACGTCACTGGTGTAACGTGGGAGTGTATTACACTTCACTGCCCACCTTCTCGGGGTTTAAAGGCGTGATACTAGCAACGAGAGAGGATATCCATGAGTCAGTTTATTTGCATTATACGGTATACGCAATTTCGTTTCGACGACATCTAAGCCCAATGAAGAAGAAGGGGCACGTCAGGTTTGTTATGATAGAGGCGTTGGGGACTTGGTACACTCTGCTACCTCGCATGGGACGGCATGACGATAAAATAATGATTTAAAAGTTAGAAGCTCAAGTATCAACGGTAACTTCGAGTTCACATTAAAATATCTGTTAATTAATGGTCCGCCGCTGATAGAATTAACAGTTCAAGCCCAGCCATGGACAATTAAAAGACAGCATAATGAATAAAAAACCAAACCTTAAGAATAATAACGTTGCGACTATAATAATGCCAGTTAAATGGGTAGTTAACATAAAATTCGAAATTTGAAAAAAAAAGTCGTTATCAAAGTAGATATTTGTAATTAAACATTGGCACGCCGGAAGTGATAAGACTACCGGATGCACACGACACGCCCTCTGACGTGATGCGGGGTAACGTGTCTCGGGGTGAAACGGGTCGCCATGCGATTAATTATAAAAATGGGACAACTGTCAAAGTGTCCTGACATCACGTACATTGGTTAAGCAGAAACACCGAGAGTCATATTAAATCTTGACGTATTTGGTCTACATCCTTGATTACATAGACGAAGTGTAAAATTAATTGCCTACAAGAAAAAGTTCTATGAATAGTTTCGTGAGAAGACTAGTTTGTTCTGTATTATTATACCCAATGAGTATTAATATGTATTCCTTCACTAAATAAGATGAGAAAATTGTTCTGTATTGTTCATCAAAAATTATATGAATGAGAGAATGATGTATTGCAGAATCATACAAAAGTTGGTTATATCGGTAAGTATCAGTTTGTAGCAGACAGCCTTTGGAAAGAAGTCAGTATTAGTAGCCACGCCAGTCAAGTAGGTCTTGGCAGACTACACGTATTAAGGAACATTTTTATGAGCTCTAAAAGGTGCATTATTCCTCACGTTGTTTACACAGTTATAGCAGTGACATTTAAATCTAAAACGTACATTTTGTAAAGAGGTGCACGCCAGTTGTAGAACCCGAGACTCCGGAGCATGACGCTGAATTTCATAATATTAGGCTATCACTGCTGTTGTTATAATTATGTTATTCACGATAGTTATAATTATTATATATTTAAATTTCAGGACATCCCAGCACACGTGGCGAGTGTTGGTAACGTAAATCAACTTAATTTTCGAATGTTCATTTGATTAACATCGCTCCCATAAAGACCTTAATAATCTTGTTTCCATGTTTACGACACATAATTAAGCTCTAAAGCGAAATGAGAGCTACGTATGTTTGCGAATTCCTATAAAGCGACTTTATTCTGCAATTAACCAAATTGTGCCTCGAAGACGGTCATTAATGAACGCATATATTTTACGGTGTCGAACACGAGATTATTATAGATAAGTAGAATTAATATTACATCACACTTTCTTATCCCAAAGCGGTAGACAGATGAGTGTAATGATCACAGCTTTCATATGTGACTCCTATGTTATATATCGCATGGAGCACGGAGTAAGCCCGTTGACAAATCGTATCCTGACTCCAGGTTATTGGAATATCTAAATTAGAAAAATTCTATAGTTTGACACTTTCGCAATCAATCAACACAAACAACGAGGCAATCCAAGACAAACTTTAAAAAATATAATGAAAACGGAACGCATTAATGTCAAATTGACAAGAGATTTAATACTGCAAAATGTTGTTTTCAGTAATTATGATCTGTCTGTCCGTCAGATATGAAAGAGAAGTTGTTGTTTGATCTGAATGCACTTTATATTCGAAAAAACGTTCATAGCGCATGTATTTTTTTTTCCTTTTGCGTTCCGTTCCTATTCGAAATTTATTTAATCAATCCAATCTTCTGAAGTCTAGGTTATTTTCTTATTATGATAGTTTAATTCACGGTCATTATATGGTTTCTTTTTTATTTTATTTTTGATATTGAAATAATAATTTCATTTTTATATTATTTTATTTTTAATTGAACTGATTGCGTGTTTTGCTTTTTAAAATTATTTCGTTTGTGTGATTTAATTTAATCAGCGTGGGGGCGGCTAATAATACATGCCTGGACGGAATATTTCAGCTGCAAGTAAATTATACCGGCAACAAGTATTATAAACCGAAATATATTGAGCGCCATCATTAATTTCAAGTCACTTCAAAATTTCAACCGACTTCAGTGAGTTCAAGCGATTTCAGTGATTTCAAGTGACCACACCGGCTTTTATTGACTTCAGTGACTTAAATTAAGGTATATTCTATAGTAAAGCATCTGTTCATTTTTACGATTTTTTTTTTAATTTTAAATTGAAAAGTTTAACGATAAAAAAATTTCAATAACTACATAGTAGCGTGTGAGATTGTTACAGAACCGTTGTCCGTCTAACCGGCTTGTATATTAACCCGTCAAATAGATACTTTAACGTAATAAATTCAAACAGATCACAGTAGAGACGAACAAAGGCAACGATACAGATCGCAACGGACCCGAAGTCTAGAACATAAAAAAGTCAGTATTACATTAAAAGCCGTATCGGCGGGTCCAATCTTGCGAGAGCGCTGTGTATTACGATGTTCACTAATTTAACTATACATTATTATCGAGGCGATCATCATCCTCGCGTCGGGCCGTGTGCACATTGTGCGGTTTCGTGATACGATCGAGCCGGTCTCGGCGGTAGTGTGCTCGCCGTGACGGTAACCTTATAAGATGAAGATAAGTACATATAAGACGCCACGAAAGTTTTCGTACAAATAAAAATGTAGGAGTTTTATTATTGATTGTTAAAAAAATTATTGAATTTGTGATATAATAATGTGCATTGGATTTATTTTATTTATAACAAAATATGCTATGATTACTTCCGGTACGCCTTTTTGTTCATAAACAATACATTAAGATCTGTGATACATACTTTAAAATGTATATGTAATATCTGTACATATAAATAAATCTTATTTACTCAATATATAACGCTCATTTGAGTCTGGTTCATTAATAGTTTGACCGGTTTCGGGCATGGCGATTGTTTTACTTCTGCTTTCATAGGTATACTCTACTGTGGATGATATAGCCAATTCCTTCGAGAAGGATCTCGCTCGCTATGGCTATGTGTTGTGACGGTTTGTAACGTGTTGATACAAAAGTGGTGCACGTGAATGTGGCCTTATACAAAAAACGCACAAGTAGAGAGAATCTTTGCATTACCAGAAAACTATCCATCAAAAGCAAATGATTATGACCTTTACGCGTAAACCGGCGTAGTTTATACACTGAGCGGTTATTTTAACATTAAACCGGACGATTCGGCGGTTTTTGCCGTGCACGCGAAGCTTTGGCTGGTCGTGAGCGAATGTTGAACGATCTTTAAACTTTATATTGTTATATCTATGTGAACATTAACAAATCTCTTCAATTTTTATTGTACATAGACAGAAATAGAAAGTTTTTAATTAATTGTGTGTAAATTAATCAACGTTTAAACAGTGAACAATTTCGATAAACTGATCGCTTAAACCACCATTGCTTACTTATTATTATTGCACCATAACTCCAGATTCCATGCGAGGTATGCGGAGAATACTGGGTATCACTTTCTCCAGCTACTTCAGATTCTCCACCAGCCGTCTCCAATCTATTTGGTCTAAGTCTCCATCGACACCTGCATTCATCGAAACGTGCATTGTATCAATTTCGTTCATTGATGCAATGAACGAACATCGTCACGTGAAGCGTATCTTAAAATTATGATTGCAGAATGTGGATACATTCAGCACTCCAAGTTCCCTGCCTGACCTGCAGGCGACGAAGTGTGATGTTATAGCGACACACGTAGCATGGTGTATTTATGTCCGCTGTCCGACAAGTACAACGGTAGTGTTAAACACATACGCTCCTAACTTCCTCAAAAGCGAAAGTTAATTTACGGTTAAGCTCGCATCAGCGTGCGTTCTCCGAGTCGTAGCCGGCGAATGATACCGTGGCTTATGCTCGCCTTTGTATATGTATCGGAATACGGAGATAAATGTTATCGCGCATGCAATTGTAAAAGAGGCAGGTTGACTAGTACACCGCCCCGTTTCGCCAGTTACCAGTCACACGGTTAGAAGGTGAGCGTATTATAAAAGATATCTAATTTATAAATATCCGATAGGTACCCATCCCGGGATTTGAACGCAGGACTTCTCGTTAGGCAGTTGCAATCGCCACGAGACCAGCGATATAATAAATTAATAAATTTTGAATTATATACGAAATAAAATTAAGTAATCGTATGCAATGTTGTTAGTCTTTTTGTCTTTATATTATAATTTATTTAAATCATCACCACAATTGTTAGTTCTCATTACATTTTTTACTGTTCCTCAAGGGTGGACTAGTCCAGAGGGCCACTGAGCATTAAGTCCGACCTCGTATCGCCCATTAATGGTGTACAATAAAGAATAAATAAATAATGACAGCCATAATGAAAGTATCAGAATGCACGTCCATTTCGCATCCAGTGGCAATTCGAGCAGGAACATTTCTATTTACAAAGCGATAATGGCGGGATTATCAACATATGTATGTATTTATCAAATTATCGCAACACGATATGTCTTCCGCTGATAATTCACGGCGAGGTTATTTTTTTTTTCAATGCTACTGCGCTAAATATATATATGTTGTATTATATCGTGAGGCCAGAGACTTTACTGCCTGAGAAGGAGTCGGTCAAATACTAATAAGTGAGACTAATATAAATTTATATTTACAAATCTTGATTCCCCCATTGGTCGTGTTGCTTGTCAGCGCCAATGCTGGCTGGGAGATCCTGCGTTCAAATCCCGGTTCGGGCCACCATTTAATTTGTCTTATGGTGTATGGCAATGGGCTCACCAACCATTATATAGTGGGACGCAAACGTAAATGATCAAATATGAGAGTGTGCTATCCTCTGCCTACCAATTTGGGGATTACAGGCTTGAAGTCACGTAGATTTCATGTGAAAGAAGACCGTGCGCCGATCACGTGTGGATTTTATTTTTATTAATGCTTCATGTCAAATTAGTCACAGCCCGTCTCGTAACAATCATGCATTGGTCACGAATGATTGAACTGTTATCTTTACTACGTACTAGTTTGGGCGCTAATGTTAGTCAGATTTTTCGTTCTTTGACTTTTAGATTTTTACACTGTTATGGCTGATATAAAATGGTTAATATCACACCTTTAATCTCCGATGAGATAGACGTAGGTGTGTAGTATTGTTATTATTGTCATTACGGAAGAAATAGAATTTCAAACTACCCTCATGTGGATTACTAAAATTATATTTAATTGAATACAATTAATTGTTAAATGTCACTTCAATTTTCTGAACTACATGATCCCTCTTTATACTTATACTGCTATTCGATCAAATATTTACCATAGTCAGTTTCTATAGTTTTTTGAAGTCAATAATGACTCAATGACAATAATACCACCATACATTACATAACATTTACGTCATCATATATATTGACTTTGACGTCCACTGTAGGTCGTACATTAAACGCGTGAGGCGTGAGAGTGCACCACACTCTGTCTACCACTTCGAGTTTACGGGCGTGGTGTTATTTTTGTTTATATTTCAAAATTTTAATATAAGCCATAACTGTATATTACCAGTTGCCGTCCACCGCTGGGTCCATGTTTCCTTTTCCACTCACTTTCCGCTACAATTAGCGAGAGCTTCGTGTGAAGTGATCTGTTCTCAGCGCAACAACATCGCGTGCAATGCAACGCTCCTCCCGTTGCCATTCTACCGAATTAATCGCTATTATACGTAATTGTTATAGTTTCTCGAAATTTCCTTCGTTAATTTACACCATGGTCCACGTATAGCGAAAGTAGCGTCAATTAGACGAAACTCTTCACCAATATTACCGTTTCATTCACGGTGGTATTAAGAAAAGAAATTTTATAAACGTCAATATGTAAAGCGGAGAATTTTAAATTTAGAAACACAAAATAAAAATAATAATGTCCCATTTATAGCAATCTGTCAGTCGTTTGGATAGTCTGCAAACATTTTGCTATAAAAGTAGCAGGTATGCCCAGCTTGTAATATTCTGTTACGACCTGAATAGAGTCAATGTTCAATGTCGTAGGACTTATGTTAAAGGAGTCTTAAATCATTGATAAACACGTCGCTCGAGATGAGCCCGAAGTTGTTATAACTTTAATGTCTCCACGGTGTCTTCAGTGATCTATAAATTTAAATAAAATTGAAGTGTTTGTTTGTAATATGAAAATTACAGCTTTTTCATGATTATATTTATAAGGTTATACGCTTTTACATTACATGTGTAAGCTGTAACAAAAACACATGTTTTAAAGCTTTCAAGTTTTAAATGCGACATATTTTACACAAATTTAAAATTACCTTTTTAGCAACGATACCGATCCTTTTTAGTGACGATAAAATTGCTACGGACTGTTAGTACATATTTTTTCCTCCTGTATCTTTGAACTGAACTTCGAACTTCTATTGTTTTATTTAGTTGGGGGACAGCTGATGATAAGTGGTCACCGTCGTCTATGGACATCTGTAGCATCCGTGGAACGGCTAATACGTTACTGACCTTGAAGGAGAGATTACTCTGCGCTTTCCTCAAAGAACCCCATGTCATAGCGCTCCGGGAAAGTTATTGTACACTCCGCTTTAATGTGCGATGTGTTAGCGATGACTGCTGGTGTGTAAGGTCCTTTAGACAACGTAAGTACACACATCACCGTAAATTGACGATTTCGATTACCAAGAACGAATAAACATAATATTTCAATTAATATGCACGCATAAACTTATGCTCTTTCAATTATATAAAACGTATCCTTATCTTGTTCGATTCGATTTTATATACATTTTGCGCGCCGACATCGATCCTTTATGGTTAATTAATTTCGATTTTTTTTTTGTAATATTCACCAAAAACCTTATTCATACGAGTGTGTAATTTTTATGCGCATCAAGCGCATGTAAATTTCCTTTTGAAGACATTGTCGTGAGATTTTGTTGACCGGATCGCCGCGTTGTGAGCTGGACGGCGCTACGTAATTAGGCGTTTCCTTTATGCGAACGTATTAACTTGATATCAGTGGGACGGGACGTGGAACGGGAATTTTGTTCGCCAAGTTCGTTGTTTGTAGCAGAAATAGATTACTGGATTGCAATTCGAGTGGATTAAAATTTTTCGCGCTTTTTTTCATTATTGATAATTTATATCGTACGATATGTCCACACACGGCTATTTGAATCCAAAGTGAGGGTCAAGAGACCTTTGTTAATTTAAACCAGACGTCTAATAAACTACATATATACATATGAATATACATATACTTAGATTAAATAAAACTTGATGGAAAGACCAAGGGAAACATCGCTGTGTGCTTGATTCTGACTTGTCTATAGTGTGCATGGTGTGTGTAGCATGCCAATTCGCAATTGGCCGGCATGGCAGACTGTGGCCATAATAGTTCGTGATCCCTGGCATGAGATCAACTGCACAATAATGAAAGTGTTTGAAGTAACGACGACAATGACGATGCTCTATTAAAAGTGGTATACCTTAAAACCACGCCATATTAGCGCGGGAAAAATGTAAGTCAGATAAAACGAAATGTCAACATCGAGTCCAATTTTTTTAAACCTTTCGCAAATCTAGGTATTTTAATATTTAATTGGTGTTATGAAATATGTGATTAATTTTAAATGGGTCTTTTTTTTAAATTCATTCCGCTTTGACGTCCCGCGTCATTCAATCTTAACCGTATAAATATTTTTGTTTTTTTTTTCAATATAACCGAATGAAAAAAATGTGTACATTGCTTACTTATATGTATAAAGCGTATTAATCGATAAAATATGCTTTCGAGAAATCATAAGCGAGAAGGCGACATATCAATGAACCGGCACGTCATGTCGTAAAGTTTATTATGTAAATTTAATTTGGGTGACATTAAAGTGTGGGAAAATAAATGTATAATTATTGTTAAAGTTTTACATCCGAAAATGTTGTTCAAATTTTTACCGAGTATTCTAACAGTTTGTTTAAGAAAACGTTACAAAGAAACCTAAATACTTTATTATGCATATATGATTTTAAATTTTTTCCTGAATATGATTAGATGATACAAAATCACGAAATGCATATATTATAAAATATTTAATAAATAAATGAAATCCGTTTCTTGTTATATTACTGTTCTTGACAGTTGTTTTTTTTTATAATAAAACGAGAAAACAGGATCATGACGTAACACGACTCTGCAACGAGGCCCTAAATGACGGTCCTTTGGCCAGTGCCAGCAAGTTCTATATAACTATAAAATGGCCAAGTACCGGCTCTAATACTTTCGACTGTTTGCACAACGAGTCGCCACTGAATAACCTGCTTAAAGCACTCGAAATGTTTTATCACTACATGACTTCCGATTGGCACGTAAGTTGTCGATCAGCAAGCTAATACACGCATTCACATTGGCGCCAACGTTATCGAGTCAATATTGATTCGCACTAGGCATGTACGCGGACTCTTTCAGCGGATCATGTGTTGTTTGCGTGAGCTTAGTCGAACTCTTCGCGATGTTGGCAATGGTGTTAGTTTTTACTTTATAGTACTGTCCGCGACCCCGACACGTTGTCGACACCAGACGTCAACTTGTTTGATAATAATATTTGCTTGCGTAGTAAAAATGTGAATTCAACGTAGTACGCGTTCAATAGGTAGGTACGGCAAAAATTGGGAGTCGTTAATAAATAAATGGTAATATCAAAAGCGACAAAGCAATTGTAATCCGTGAGAACGGCCGCGAACTTGTAATTAAATGTTCCAATTTCAAAAATTAAATACAAACCTGTCAACTTTTAAAATGGCGCCATTTAAATTTTGTTCGCACAAGAGAATTCAGACTTTAGGCAATACGTGATAGAGTTATAAGTGCATTAGCATGTGGATGTAAGGTGTAGTCTACACACTATGCACTTCCTCGTACAATGGTGAATATTGAGATGTCACGGCTTGTTTGGGCAGCTGCATTTCGTATTTGCGATGGCGCCTTTCCGGCCGTGTTGGGTCAACATTCATTGGCCCGAACAAAGATTCGTCATTCATTAAGCCATGCATTAATAATGTTTCATTGTTATATCTTTGAATGTTACATCTGTTTATTCAAAATTGATAATATTGGTGAATACACGATTAAAGTAATAAAAATTCTAATGAAAAAGTAAGAAAATGATAAATATTTATGTCATTATTAATAATGATTCTAAGTACATATTTCCGGTTTTTATTGAATATAATATGATAAACGAAATTTATGATAAACGAACATGGGCTTCCAACATTTGTCATACCATAGACACAAGGATACGTGTTGACTTTTTCTTTAAATTGAATTTTACAATGCGCTTCACGTTTATGTAACGTTGTTTTTCTGTGACATGTCAACGAGTCCATTTATGAAATATAACAAAAGTGTAATTATAATAATACTTACTTTATAGCTTAATTACACAAATAAGCGCCATTTCTATTCATGGCGACAATATAAAAATGTGTAGAGTGATAACAGGTGCATTTATAGAGCAAACCGGTTACATGTTCCGAAGATAGTTTGTAATGTCTATATATAATATGAACACAATGGAAAATAATTATTTATTGTGTATACATACATATACAAATAAAGAAATGTTAGTCTGTTATTAAACACAAACGCGATTGTTGATAGAGAGGTCCTGGGGTCAATATCCGGGTGAGTACTAATGGATTTTCTAGTTGTGGTTCGGAATATGGTGGCCTCTTACCCTCTATTTTATAGTGGATCTGTCTCTACGGGGATTAGAGGCGTGATGTTACATTAGTCTATTATCAAAATAATGTCAGTTTTTGAAGACTTCAATGTTTTGCTTGTAAATAATCAACTTCAGGTATGTTTAGGTTTCATGTATATTGTTTTACGTTTGTTTGTACGGTTTCCGAAGAGAGCGATCAATTGTATCATAAAAGTTAACCTCGTAAATTGATATAATTATATGTAGAAATAATACTTGTAACATACAAAGTCGAGAGGAATATGAGAGATATCCCTCCATTTTTGTCCCGAATAATTCAGCGCTTGAAGCGCTTTCTGGCTACATAACAGTACATTTTGACTGACGTTTATTGCAAAACGCTAGTGAATTCATCACACGCGAGATGTTTCGAATATTATTATATTGTAGTGATGTTTACCTGTACGTCGATAAAAAAAATCCATTGGTTTTTAATTATCAAATATTTACATATTTCCAATTATATACCTTTTGTACAATGAATAAGTACAAAGTAAATTTAGTAACTTTGAAGGAGTTATTTGTACAAATCAAGAATTTTAAGTTAGAATAGCAACACAATGCACTAGAAAAATAATGGCGGTAATATGACATTTTGACAATTGAAATTAATAAACTGTGACATTCAGTTCACAATGTTAATCTGATCTATCATCTAACGCAATTATTACACAAAAGTATCTACTTCCAACAGCGAGAACAAGTGACGGAAAACAGGCTGAATCCTATCTAGCTAAAATCAAACTGACATATGAATATGACTAAATCAATATGACAGCTGATAGATAACGACGACTTCATTTTTATCCATAGGCTGTCGAAATCAGTTGTTCTGCCTTATTGAAATATGTTTAAAATGGTTGATTTAAATTGGTTTTGTACTGAAAAAGTACCTGTTTATATAAATTTTAAGTATTTTATCGAATTCTTGAGTTTTTTGTCGAATTTTTGAGATGGTGTACAATACCTGGCCAAGATTGAAATATCCTTTTAAAGACATTTTTTTTGTAATGAAAACACTGTTTGAAAGTTTGGTGCTTACAAGAAAAATATATTTTTGATAAATACAAATGTTGTTTAATATATTCTAGAAATTGATTACCTTTCTATTTATTGTTTCATATTTATTAATTTAATTATACTTTTAATTAAACAATTAAATTGAATTTTCAAGTGCGAAACGAATGGTAGATATTACTATGGTAATGGCAACACCGTGCAAATACCGGTATTCGGGCAGCTATCAGCAGGCATCTGGTCGTAATCTGCCTTGGAATGATGTATCAATTGCGCGATAAGGTCGCACATGTCTAGTGCAAACACAAATATCGTTTGCCACTATCCCGGGCGTATCCTGATAAGTAATTGGTGTTCCGGTCGATGTATTTGGGGAATAAACTATTGTAATGCATATTACTTGGAACTGCAGTAGAACACTATAAAGGCAGGATAAATAAATATGGGCAGACCGATTTATTTATTTTGTTTGTATATATATCATCATCAACATCAGTCTGCGTCATTTCACAATTAAATGTAAGCCTAAACTAATGGGGTTCCCGTTTTGTCTTTAATCCAGCAACATATTGGAAAACGCCCTTCAGCTGGGCGGGACGGTAACAACAATTTTTGTATGTTCACGGTGGCTGCTTTAGGGAGCGGACAGAGACGCGCCGCATCGTCGCGACGGACAATCGATATTGCGGCGTTCGCCGCACTGGCCGGCATCTGTGTCAGATGGGCGACAGGTGGCGTGCAGGTGAAGTCCGTACTAGGTGCGCAGCCCTGCGCTGCGCCGAAATCTTGCTCTCGCTAACAGTAACACGAGTGTATCACCGTATTGCTGTGTATCTGTTGTATATATGTGTTCTGTACTAATGGTTACGTTACCTAGAGCAATTGAAGAGTGATGTAGAAGTGTAGTTTCATTTTGACTTACGAAAACTGTTAAGCAAACTATTCTGAATAAATGCAATTCGATTTGGAAAATTTGAATTCGATGAATGCATAAGTACGTCAGGGGATGTACGCCAAGGAGTTATTTCGACAATCGGTGCTCTGTGTCCAGTCTTTAGGAAACTTGTGTTTTATGATTTAAGAACGCAATAAAGCATGTTATTCTCAGTAGGTATTTACTGCTTTACGTATAACGAATGTTAAATTATTATTGCAACTTTGATTCAGTTTAAAAAATATCAAGGCAGCGTTCAAAGATATACCGAAATACTTAGACACAAGTGTTACTAGTTACTTTCGCCATCTTACATATCTAATTGAATGATACAATTAATATGAAACACGATGCCTAATTAAATTAAACAAATAATCGGATTAGCTGGTTAAAGTACAGTTAGAGTTAATGGTTGACGGCAGCCCCTCGGAGTTATAAACACGCCATTAAATTTATAGGTTTCTAAACGCCTCACCATTAGCGCACGGCTCCAGGCAATACCACAGTTTTGCTTGGTTCAATTTGTCTACAGACGAAACAGTCAATATGTGATATATTGTAAGAACATATCATTTTCATCATTGCCATCATCATCATTGCCATCATCGTCATAGCCATCATCATCACCATGGCCACCACAATAAATGTCATCATCATCATAGTAATCATCGTCAGTAACATCATCATCATAACCCTTTCTTTCATCGTACCGTTATTGATCACGGATCTCCCTTCAAAATGAGAGAAGTGAACGCCACAGTCTACCAGGCTGGCCACGTGCTGGTCGGCATGTCGTGGCGCGATGATGCAACACCCAATAATAAAGCGGTCAACCTGCGTCACCGACCTGCGACACGCCGACGGGACGCCGGATGCGACCGCGCGACCTCCACACGTCAATTGTTTCGTGGCGACAAGTCCTGTTTTGTATACAGATACTGGATCCGTACAAAGACAAATTCGAATTATGCGAACATAAAGCAGTCTCTTATATGGAGAGACAGTCGTTATCATGTTTATACACTAAGTTTCTAATGGGGTGAACAGAGAACACTAAGTACCAAATGAAATACTTTACTATGTGGAATACTCTCATGGTGTCGATTAATATTCATTGTGGTTTTGAAGACTTCCGTCTCATACTTCAACCAGAATCTAACCTAATTGCTAAAACTATAGTCCCTGAATTATAGTATTAGTATTACATAATGTAAATATTTCTAGAATTATTTCTGTTCTACAACCTATCAAATCTCTTGAACAGAAGGTATTCTAGAAAATTCTACGCGTGTATCAATGAGCGAACATAGCCTTGAAGATTCTTCCTATCCTACGCGGTATACCGAATTAATATAAATAAATCCGAAACATTATTTTTGTAGTGTGTCAAATTATGACATTTTAAAAGTATGGAACAAGATTTTCAAAAATGGAATCTAATTTGTTTTATTCACTTGACTGCCGACGGTGTGGGCGGTGAGATCGTAAATTGTATGAACGTATCTCATGAGACTGAACATTGCTTAGGTGGACGAGCTGAGCTAATGTAGCGAAAATACATGTGAAGTGATTTACTGGTATTATAATCAAAAGTCTAAGTCAACTACTGGATGCAATTGAAAAATCCATCCACTGACAAAAATTTCACTTATGGATTTGAAATATGTTAAGGATTTGAAATACGTACTCCCGTTTCGTTTCATCAGCCGCCCTTGCGTCTCACTATGGAGTAGGTGGTGAGCCTACTGTCATACACTGGGTTCATTTCCAGACTCCGAGCCATTACTAGACAACCTATTCTACATTAGAAAAATCCAGTAGTTCTTGACCCTGCATTTCAAACTAGGAGATCTCGATAGGCAGTCGCACTTACAGTCAACACGACCAAACAGGCAGTGTTATTATTATCATTAAAATGATGAATTTCTGTCAAATTTCCAATGAAATGATCAGAACTTCGGTCATTGGCATGTTGTACGAGTATATTGATATATTGCAGGTAATACCACATATTAACATGCGCTGTATCAATATTGAGACGTTGTTATGTACAATCGTCATATTTTCATTCGCACTGAAAGAATTTAGCTTTGTTCTCGATTGAAATTTGTTTTGTAGGAGAGTATGTCATATTGATTTGATCCAGATATGGAGTAATATGATGCTGTTTTATTATAAATTCTATACTTTGAAGTTATTGTTATAATCTTGAAGTGTAAAATGCCAGTTATAACTCTCAAGAAAAACAGTTATTCATGTGTTAAGAAACATTTATACTAGCTGAAATAATGCTGTTTCGAATGAATTTTTAAAAATCGTAAGCTGCAATCAAACGTAGGTATTTTGAAAAATATAGAGGTACATACTATTACGCTTTCTTTAAATTTATTTTTAAAAGTATAAACATTTCCATATTTAAAATGATTATAGCTTTTATAATATCAAAGAATAAAATATAACAAAGAACACGTTTTATGCTCATATAGTTTTAAATTTATTGATTTTCGATACAATTTCAATCAACGTTACACGTCTCGTGTTTAATTTCAAAAGAAATCGAACGGGTTACGTATTCGAAATTCAAAAATGATCTTCGACAGGGGCGTGGGAAAAAGGCCTCCTGTTCCCAGTTCTTTTTTCAAATCCCCATTGTAGATTACACCTGCTGGCCGTTCGCAGCTTTCGATAAAAAAATCAGTGCGTTCTTTTTTCGAACGGACCTATCGTTCGCCCGATATTCTTATGGGCATTTATTTTTAAAGTAGTCGTGAGATACCGGGTATACTACGATTATTAAGTGGTAGAATCACGATGCGGTAATTTATTTCTTTTTTCTGTTATATCACGACCGTTGAAGGGCCATTGATCATTATAGACATCATTATGTGGCCCTGAATCTTTACGATATCCCGATCTTATTAGAATAATTGTTTCAAATTTAATTTGGACGTATATTTGATAAGCGTGCGATGTACGTTCCTTTGATTTGTGCTGGCTAGGATGACAATACAATTTTAAAGGAAAACCTACCGCACGCATAAACAATCACATAAGAATTAAAAAACATTCAATTCAAAAAAGATTGTGGTAAAAAATGACGCTGTGTAATTTAGTCCAATTAAGCATAACAGTGTCACGTACATCGCAGGAGTGGCCCACGAATAAAAAACTATAAAACACTTCCAGTTTGAAGACGGCTACGTTTTACTTTTGTATAGATCATTACTGTTGTGTTTTTAATTTGGTAGAGTTGTAGCTGACCGCCGATGATTCTGCTTTGCGTGTGATTGTATTAAAAAAAAAGCACCTGCACTTCCGCTATTTTATTACTTTTTTATAATGAACATCGATGAGAGCGATTTGAATATTTAATTCAGAATGCCTGCTTAAGTAAGTGTTCCTTCCGCAGTTCTCGTTTTGAAATTCAATAACAGGAAGTACAAGATCATTATGAGTAACCAACATGCTCGCTGCCCATTTCTTAGTAACGAGTAGATGCAGTAAAAAAACAGAATGTACACGATTGTTTAATTAAGTTAATTTTACTGTTCGTAATTACACAGTTTATCAATTAAAACGGTTAAGTTACAAAGTTGACACATCTTGGAAGTTACTGATAACCTATAACGTATGTGTATAATTTTGCAAATTAATTTCAAAAATTTAATATCGAACCTATGAAATATTTTTCTGAGATTAATTCACGATGAATTCAATAGATGTCTCTATTAGTTTCTGATAATTATATAATTTTGTAAGGACTTGCGTCATCTTTCGTGTCGGGGCGGAGGAAAGACACATTCCCTGACCCCGTGCCGAGATACAGGGTGTTGTAAAAGGCGTCTAAGCCCGGCGCTGGCAGATCGTGGAATGGCGTGGTCTGGCGTAGTCGGCGTGAGAAGCTGTGCTCTGCGATCCCCAACCTGGATGCCCAGCGTGGGGATTACATGGCAGACGCCTTCAGGCCTATGTTCAGCTCTGGACGGCAACAGGCTGATGATGGTGAAGGCATTTTGACGTAAGTACATAGTTGGTATAGTGGTAATAAAGAATATAACCTAATATGTAGTATATTATTAGAATGTGTGGGCAAATCAAGATTCATACATTTGGACGAACTAGGTTGAATGTCAGTAGTTCTTTAATCAGAGTGAAGAATGTAGATATATAATATATATATGATAGATGTAGATATATGATAAACAAAATTTGTTTGTCATTCGATATAATGATAAAAAAAAACAATACTTAAGAGCTCACTTGAAAATTAAAATGGAATTGTTTGTTTTGTTCACGATCAATCGTTTGAAATGTAAGCAGAAATATTTATAATTGACGTAAAAGAAAGAAAAGAAACTTAACATCACTCGTGTACTCTCCGAATACACGGACAGAGAAGTCTTGTACACTTCCACCTTTCACCCGTTATGCTTACGTCCCTCTGAACTCCGGGCCAATATTAGAAAATGTTAGAATTTGAACCTAGGGTCGCTTGACCGGCTGTCGCACTGACGAGGCGACTGATTTACTTCCAATTAATTAACTTATCATAAAAAAAACACCGTTTACCGATACGATTGTAACTATAATTATATTGTTTCTAAACTTATTTAAAAATTTAAGTTAAAAAGTTTAAAATGTAAGCAAAGTGTTTAGTGTAAGATTCATTCTGTATAAGTTAACAGCAATAAAGACTTATTATTATAATTAACTTATCATATTACGATGGACAGGTGGCGCTTGTTAATAATAATTTACACTTGGTACGCGATGCCCGAGCAGGTTGCACAGACCTATCGATGCAGTATGCAAGTAAAGCTGTGACCCAAATATCGCGTACATTTATGTGCGTTATAAAATTGTTACGTTAAGTTTACATTAAGCACCCTGGCCCTGGGCTTTGTAAACGCGTGTTATATGTTGGCTTATAACAAATACTTTTCCATAAGCGGTAACGCTAAGTACTAGCTACAAAATGTTTAGAAATGGTATAAACTGCTGAACAGTAACGCTATGTACGCTAGCTTTTGTCATTTCTATATATTCGAAAGTTAGGGTTTGGCTTTAATACTTATGAAAATGTATTTCGTCTAAGCCTACAGCTTCGTAAGTAGACAGATTATTTTCACACATTAAACATTGACACAATTTATTTGGAAAACTCGATATATTAAAGGAGCATTCAAATATTGATTTGAAGGGCAATTAGACAATAGTTTTATTTGTACTTTTTAAGATAACTTTAGAAAAATGATAATCAATAACTTCTCGAAGGGATAGTTTCCCTATAAATATTGATTTCTGTTGAAGACTTATTTGCATCATTTGTGCTCATATTTCGTCATCATTATCATCAATCTATTGTAGTTGTCGACTGCTGGACACAGGGGTCCTTTAAGAGTTATTCTCAAAATCTGCAAACCAAATATGCGGGCAAGGGTTCACAGACCATAAATAGCTAATATTTCGATATGTCAGATTCCATACATTAAGCTCTTAAAAACATTTGGTCAAGGACGAATATATTCATATTAATATCTCGGTTATAGTGCTGTACCATTAAAATTTCTATTAAAACAATATTATCTTCGTGTACCGCCCATGCAGTGTACAAGTCGCTTAATATCTATCGGCGGATGGGTCGCTGCGGTCGATGTTACGGACGCGAAATCAAATGCTAGGCTCACATTAAAAATAAGCACTATGCAAATGATATCCACATGTGCATCGGTGTAACGATACCCCTCGAGATGTGTCTTGAGTAGCTGTATATATTTTATGAGAGATATTTGGCGCGATTTGTGCAGCGACATTACTTGTGACATTTCAATAGTATCATTCCGCAGTCTACACACGGATATAAATAAGACTATTTGTGCCATTTTAAGAATATTGTTGGGAAGTGTGAAATCTGATATATGTAGTTTTAGAGCAGAAATAAAAAAATATTTATTACAATTCTATATTGCATATTTAATTTAAATTGAATACAATTTAAATTGTTTACGTTTAAACTTGAATTGAAA